>JAVSBS010005115.1:0-16857 GCA_033124195.1 Coracias cyanogaster | reverse complement strand
AATATCCTATCGAATGAAGAGCTACGATTGTGAACTCTGCTGTATTTGGTATTTACTAAGAATGTAATGGAAAGCCAAATAATTTTATATTGTTTGATGGTGAACCCAACTTGTTCCCAAGTACAAAAATGGTATGGCCTCTGAGAGACATTAACTAGCTGCAACAAAATGAAAAGTCCACTAAGTCAATAAGGTCTTTGAGAATTTTCTCGTTGGCAGGCAAGTTATTTTTCATCTCCAACAAGGATGTCAGGAATGCTTTTATGCTATCAACTTCATCATGGTTTTTGCTCGCCCATAGCCAAACCCCGACAATAAACACAGTGCTGAGAGATCAAAGAGCACAGGTGGGAACGTGAGGATCCCTAATGGAAGGCAACCTTTTGATTCAGACAGAACAGACAATGCAAACATTAGGAAATACCCTTCCGTAGTTCTGCCAACATAGCTCTTTTCTAAGAGGTAATAATAATGCAGTATTCCCTCAGTCAGGATCTTTTCTCCATGAACATAGAGGTTTTGTCATGACATGCACAAATTGAGAAATAAGGCTACTTACATGAAACCTAATATGAACAGTCAAGATGTCATTCAGACTTTTACCAAAGTTTGTCAGGTTTAACCTTCTGCATTTAAATAGCTCTTTTAAATATCTGCAATTTCATTCAATAATTTCCTTCCAAAATGACTCTCTGAAGAGACTCAATGTGGGCAAGTCAGAATATCAGTCTAAAAATACAGCTAACACCATGAAATAGTTTTGAAAAACAGTTAAGTATGCTTACTTATGTGTTAGGTCGAGTTCCTCAGCCCCTTTCCCCTGAATAGTTCAGGATTATTCCACACATTACTAATCAAGCATGACAGTGATTTGAGGTTTCCAGCATATCCCTTTCAGACAAAACAAAGTGAGAGGTGAGTTCTACAGGTAACTTTTAATGCAATTCTTGAAAATTTGAGAAGATTCTATTCTTTTTCCCTTCCCAGTACATGTGATTGCATTTATTTACATATATTTTTACCTTTTACTATATATTTATATCAGTTATTGCCAGTTACCCTTTTCATTCTTAAACAATAGCACAAATGGTTTATAGTCATGACACCTCACAATAGCCTCGCTTGCCATTTATGCAAAATTAAAAACAATCAAGCCTAAATATAGATTTTTTTTTTTTAAACCTTCTGGCAAGTCAGGATTTTCTCCTCATTTATTAATAGCTGTGCCTGGCAGAACACACCAAAGGTGCTGATACTCGTGACTAATCTAGATGAAGTTCAAGTTAGCTGACAGGAGGTAATTTTCTTCCATTCTTCATTCGGCTCTTACTCATCCCAGGTATCTCCATATTTATTTACTTTAACTAAAGAAAAGAAGAAAAAGTAGTCACATATGACTTAATTTACTGCAAAAGTTTATCTCATACAGTGCCCAAAAGTACAATGAAATGCATTATCATCTGAAGTGGTGAGCGGGGAGAGTGTCAGTCACAGCACAACAGACATGTAATCAAAGCTACTTTTGAATAAACAGGGAGAAGATTTTGCTAATAATTATTGTTTAATGAATTAATATTCAGCCACGAGGCCTACTGTGCTAATTCCTGCGCTACAGAATTTGTAATTGCTTTGAAACAATGTAACACATGGATGAAACAAAGACAATTGGAGGAAACAGGCAAGGAATGTTACGATAAATAATGTGGCTACATAATCTAGTTACGTGCCCAATTGGATGGATTCAGGATGGTTTAAAACATGTTCAAAGACAAACAGAAATCAGTAATCCCTACTAGGAAACTACTCAACCATTATTATTTCGCAGCTTCCGTTAGGAAAGCAGTGAGTCAGAGAGGAAAAAAAACCAAACAAAAACCAGGCTACTGGTCTTAACAGGTTTATTTCAAAGTCTGTCACATGTAACTGAACAAGGGCCAGAAAGCGAAAAAACCCTCTCTTAAAGGAAGCTCTGGTGCGGTCTGTCGCTGACTGCCAGCCCTGACAGGGTCAAGGATGGATCTATACCACCCAGTAGGAATGCTGACATTAGTCAGGCACCTCTTTATAAATCTACTTGCAGGTTAATTACTAAGCCTACTGTTTATTAAAACCCATCTGCAGTAGAACCAGTGGAACGGAGCAGAATGTACGGCCCGTGTTTCAGTGAGATGTCAGCCAAGTTAGCATAACACATGGAAAAATCTCTTTTAAGCTGATTGATATTGCAGTGAGGCTCTCTCAAAGCACAACTGGGTTTCCATTTCTGTTACCCGCAGCAGCTGAGCAGGCAGCGCTCACTCCCTGCACAACGGCCCGGTCCAGATCGCTACGCAGAGGCACATCTTTGTGCAGCTACAATGAACGGAGAAGACACCAGCAGGTGGAAGTGAGAGACTACTTAAAACAGATTTAAACACAGTTTGTTTTCCCTTACGTCCTTGCACAGAGGGCAGAAATCACTGTCTCCTATTTGCTAGCCTGGTGCCTATGACACGGGGCTAAGAGGACGAACAAAGGGGTAATGACTTGGGACGTGTGAATGGGCACACAACAAGTAACACGTCCGGTGTGACACAGAACCTCAAGCAGATCTTAGCCCAGAACATCAGCAGAATCCCTGAACTAGAGATTTCAATGTACTTCCACTTGTAAAACATTTCTGAATTTCTGTATTCCCTCCTTACTCTTTTTCCCTAAAAATACAAAGGACACTCTTCAAAGTTTATTTACAAATCTCATGTGCTGCTCACTGTAGTTCTATTCTCAAAGCCTGAGCATAACCATCAAACAGAACACAGAAACAGACAGTGCAATATTTGATCAACATTTCACAGAGGTCTTTTACAGACCTAAAATAACTAAAAATTAAATGATGAATGCATATTCTTAGTTTACAGCCATAAGATTCGCCATGGAATATGGCAAGGATTGCAGAATGTTGCTTAAGACTTCGGTGTATGGTTTTCAAGTGACATATCTAGGCTTTCTATTTGTGGATAAATATCTTGAAAAAAACCCACTGTGTAACTCAATGAAGTGTCAGCTGGTAGAAGGCAGAAGCAATCTGGAACTACAGCTTCAATAATTTTTCATGTCTCATTTGGCATAGCCACGTGATAAAAGATAAAGGCTTTGGTCCTGGAAATAACAGATTTAAATAATTACCCAGTAATTGTTTATAATTTTTACTTGAAGACTGTGTAGATCTGTCCAAAGACAGACTATCAGGAGAAAGTAAATCACAAGCAGGAAGTAGACTGACACCGTTAAGCAACACTGTTCCAAAGCTTAGTATTACTGTTCTGAACTTTTTGCTTTAATATACTTCTCTATACTTATCACCCCTTGCTACGCCTAGTAGGAGATGTTAACTCTTCCTACACATCTCTTTGCAACATGACTGACAGGACTGGACACTGCACACAAACCCAAACAATTCAAGCTGACTAGTCCAGCGGTGTGCTAAGTGGTAAAACACTCCTCTTAATAACATCATTTCCACAGATGTCACACTAAATTAACAAACTTCTAGAGCAAGCAATTATGAATTGCTTCTGCATCTCCTTTTCAAAAAATCTTGAGTCAAAAAGTAGACTGAATGGCATCTGATTCTTCAGGACATTGCATTCTTATTTTGCTGTGTGAAGTTTTGGTTTTCACTGTGAAAACAAATCTCAATGTTGCTGCCAAATACTGTTTCCTTCCTTTGAGTTTTAATGTAGAAAATGAACCTCTACAAACAATGCTTCTATAGAAATCCACTAATTCCACATGAAGCAACTCACAAAAGTAAGCACCACCGCCCCCCCCGGCCCCCAAACCATCAGCCGTGTGCTCTATTTTGAGAGAACAAAGCTATCTAAAACATTCACCCCCTTCCTAAAGCTCTTCAGTCTAGCTCTGAGCTCAGAGAATTCTTTGTCAAAAGACCTTGCTCAATATATTTAATAAACCAAAAGTTATGAGATTTTCAGTCTGGCACCAAGCAATATGGTAGGAAAAGCAGAATTATAGTTTGCTACCGGAAGATCAGTATTTAAAAAAAAAATTCTGAAATATGAAACTACAGACCACACGACACATGAGATACCTGCACATAGTGTAAAATTAAACTGCTTAAAGGCTAGGCAGAATTAAGCCTTGGGTTTGTAACCATTTTTGACATTATTGCCAATATTTGCATTTACTATGTATTTCTGTAAATCTGTACATTACCTTCCTTAGCTGTTTTCTCCTGTGAAAACTTGCTTGGAGTTTCTGCCTTTGGTGGTAGCATTACCTCATATGTCTCTCTGTGTTTATTTCTCAGTTCCTCGTATGTGACGCCTTTTTTTTTACGACTTTCTTCTGGAATTGGAGCAGGATCTGAAAACAAAACAAACACGAAAATACTAGAATTGGCGTCAGACACAAAAACTTGGCTACAACCTCTTCTAGAATGCCAGTTAATTGTGGCTCAATCCCAAATGAACAGGAGCGTGACTGCTGCAATTTTAAATGCAACTGAGAATGTATGTAGTCTTTAATTAATCCGCTCCTTTCATACTTTTCAATTTGTCAAATGGCTTTGGAAGACTGGCAGTTAACTCCTTTTCTCCACTTTACCCAAGTGAACTACTAACAACCATGTGGTAGTTGATGGATAAAGTTGTTCTAGTCACTTTCTGTAAGATTTATGACAATCATACATTTGATATATTTATGATTTCTGAAGAGAAATCTAGGTGAAGCTCAAGTGTTTCCATCAGGCTTTAAATTCTGCTTTCAAAGAATTAGGACTATATCCATATGCCACCTGATAAAACATTTTCTCCTTTTATCTACATTTATAATGCAGAATCTTGGTTGTATAATGAAGTTTCTACCAACTACTGATATTTGTGATGAAGCATAATTACAATTTCCTTGACACATTTACGTCTGATACTTTTATATAACTAAAATGAAGTTGCATGAAAGAACATTTTTGTGAAGTAAAACCTTTTCTGTAAAGGAGTTAAAAAACCCAAATGAATTCAAAGTATGAAACTCTGCATTCAACAGTAACTTCTTCCTTTGTTTACCAGAGAGACCTGAATTCAGAATCATGTTTCCCCTGCAGTAGCCGAGGACAGAGTTCATACTGGCAGGCGGGGAACAGCTGCACAGAACAGTACTTGAAAACCATTTTAGTTCTTCGTGAGAAAATCAGCTGTTACCAGACAGAACACAATATGCATTCAGTTCTCAGAAGACTTAAACGTTTGTCACACTATAAAAGAAGTTTAATGCCACTGAACTATAGCAGGATACAATTACAGCACCACTGCTAGTGAAAATAAAATCACCTCAGAGAGGCTAGCAGACAAATGATAAAGACTACGGTGTATTTAGTGCAGTGAAAGGATGGCATATTCACCTTAATTTCAATTAAAAAGCACTTCAAGTCACGCTGAGGTTTTTTGCAAGTTTAGTTTCACAACAGGTTAAACCTTTTAAGTTAACTTGCTATCTTTACTTGCAATTAGAGCTACAAAACATGGAAAAAAACCAACCACCCTGAATTTAGTTTACAGTTAGAACGCAAAATAATACATAGATTTTTCTTCTGTGTAAAACCAATTCTGGCAACTGCAAAAGCTGTTTCATTCAAAACCACTATATTGTACCATGTGTGTTTTCATCCCATGCAAACACGCAGTTTAGTGAGAGAAATACCTAAGAGAATTGCAAGAGTCATTGTACTACAAGCTGCTAAATATTAAGACAAAACACACCTTGAACACTGTAATCAGTAATTCCTGTAGGTGAAGATTCATTCAGGGAAGCACTGAATGGAACAGGTTCATAATTGGAGAGGGCTCTATCTGTTGAACTGTAATCATCTGAATAGCTAGAAGGAAGTGGGAATCCAGCTCTTGGAGACGAGGATTCAGTAAATGGCTGAGAAGGCATGTCCGAAAACTCAGATTTCCGACTGGAACGGCTGGAAAAATAACACAATTAAATAGAGAAATACTAAAGTTAAAAACAGAACTATAAGAGTAGTTCAAGAAAATACTCTCTTATTTTAAATGGTTTAGTTTCCACCACGAATTATCTTCTTAAAAAAAAAGTTTCTAGTGTTTTGTTTGGGGTTTGTTTTGTTTGCGTTTTTGTTTTGTTTTCTCCTTTACATGGCAAAGATCTATACAGTCCCTTCCCCAACACTCTTATCTTCCTCCTAGAAACTTAACTTATACCTGAAAATTTCCAGAGCAAAAGACAAAAGCAAAAAAAGGTATTTTGCACTTTACAAGACAAAACCAACAATACCCATGGAGTCTTCAGAGAGAAAAAATGCAACAGACAAATAGTACAGGGTGTGCCCACATAACTAGTGGTACTATGAACTATAAATATTCTTAAAGGTGTTTTAGGAAGAATTTGCAGCTTAAGCGCCTTCAACATTAGAAGCTGCCATAATTGCTCAGTACCGAATAGCAGAAGAAAAGCAGAATGAAGAGCTATCTTGGGGAAATGAAATTATAAAGATTTATTGAGTTGCTGAATTCAGCAGAAACATAAATGAATTTTTCTCTTAAGAGAGAAAGGTAAGATCATATAAATAACATTCTGGAAAGTGATGCCTGATATTCTAAAATAGTCACTATATACTCAGAACGGCCCTGCAGGCCACTACACAACATGTCTGTTTATCAAGAATGCCACCACTTTGTGCCACTAGGACCTCTCAGGAGTATTTTTTATTTTAAATTTCTTTTTAGCTGTACTTTTAGTTTAATATGAAAAACATTTACAATTAGTCTTTGTTTTATTCTGACAATAGACAGCCAGAGCTAACCCATTTTATTGCCTCAATTGTATTTAAGCATATGCAAACACAGCTTTAAAGAACTACTAAATCTTTTAGCTCACTCCCTATTTCAAACCGCAAATCCGAATTACCAAAATACATTAATTAGTATACATATAATGACCATGAAAATGTCATGATTTCCTTTGCTAGCTTAAAAGAGTAGCAGGTATGGACAATAATGCAATTTGAATGAATGTAATCATTCAATGAAGGGGGGGAAAAAAAAAGGATTTATCATTTGGGAAATTAAATTTTACAGATGGAAAGGAATGGGCCATTACAGGTTGAAGGCACTTATTGGTGCAGCAAAGGATGGAATTTAAACAGGTTCTCACCTACAGCAAACACAGTTAATGATCATGACTTACAGCAAATGTATAAAGTGGTAATTCCTAGAATTATGTTTGATGCCATAAAAATGTAAACATTTCAGGATAAAGGTAAATCTTGCAGATAAAACTGTCATAAATCTGAATTTATAAAGTAATTGAGAATTTAATAAAATCCTTTACATTTAAGGAAACAACAAATCTTAGCATATACGTAGCAGGACTACTACTCTCTATCCAACCACTGTTCTCCCCGTTTTGAATGAAGGGTTTAAGTAAGATATTCTGAAAGTAGTTTGCAATTAAAAAACTACTTGAGGTAGAAACCATTCTGGAACAAAACAGGAAATAGTTTTAAGAACCTGATGAGTTTCTCATATGTACAGCATAATGCTGCTACAGATGTAAAGGATTTAAACAAACAGCAGTAAGCTTGACCACCATGCGTCTTCCTGCACTGATATTGTTTACTGAGCTCTTTCCTTTGATAAACACTGAAATCATTTCCACCCTCTTCCTACTTCAATCAAACTAAACTATGGGAAAAACTTCCAGAATGTAACACTATTTTATTTCAGTTAACTTCATTTATTTCTGAACTAAGGAAGCAACTTCTGCGGTCACACTACTGTAAGTAAATTCCACGGGAAAACACCTTAATTTACAAGGAGTACATTCTGCTAAGTAAAATGTTTCTTTTTCTGCTCCTCAAAGTGATCACTTGTATGCAAAGAGCTCAAAATGCATGTTTTATAGCTGGCCAACTGATACATACACAGCTCCCTGAAAGTGGTGGATTTGGGCTAGTAGGGGGAAAGAAAGAAGGCGCAGCTCTGAAGGTCTTTGAAAGCTGCAAATGTAGCCTTGATCTGTTAGTATTTAAAATGTCCTATTTGTTAATAAGTTTTAAATTTAAAAGAGAATTAAATGCTTACTGATGTGAACTATGTCTCTGAGCTTGTCGTAGAACATCTCCTATTGGAGAATCCTTTAGTTTCTTAAATTTCTCGCTACAGATTGGCAAGTAGGATATCTTTCCAGCCAGGTATCCACACATTCCAGCAACTTTGTTTAAAAGAAAAAAAAAAAGACGGGTTTATAGGCTGTGTTATACTATTCAACATAGTTTAAAAACATAATTTCAATTAAATTAACAGTATCTTGAATAAAAGAAAAAGTTTAGATCTAAACCAAAAGCATGCAGTTACTATCTCTCTCTGCATCTTCTGCAGACAAAGGGTACTAAAACCAAACGCAACAGCTAGCAGGACATAGAGCAATGACTTAGACGTGGTATGAGCATCAGATGATTCCAGCTAGTACTTGATGAATGAAAGGTGACTAAAAAAAGGAAAATAACTGCAATCAATTTTTCCTAAGACCCAGAAATAACAACTATCAAGATGATAAAACAGTCAGGCATAAACAAAAGTAGCAAATTCTGGTAATTTAACCCATCAGAACAGTCAGATCATGAAAAGGCTTTCACTAGTCTGAAGATAAGTCTAAAACTTTGCATTAGGCTCAGTATCTTCTGAGGAGGATTCCATGACATGGCTGCCAGAGGGCAAACAACTGACTCAGCTGGACCCTCGCGATCACTAGGCAAATGCGTTCAATTTAGTGCATGAGCTATTTTCATCTGCTAGACAGGACATACGAATAAATGATCACGACAGTTCTTCCTGGGTTTAAAACGGATTATTTCCATCAACTAGCTCCTTCAAGTTTTATGAGTGGGTCAAATGGAGTATGAAGGATTTAATGGCAATTAATAGAAGTTTTCTTGTGGACTTTCTAGGTGAAAAGGACTAGACCCTTCTTTCATATGCAATGAGTATTTTCTAAATACAAAGACTACAGACACTCCATCATCTTTTAGTAAGGAAAGAGTTAATTACCAGTAACATTAATCCCCTGAGGTCCTCATGCTGTAGATTACAGCCCCTGGGAATCTATATAGAAGGGGATTTTACCCTACCCTGCTGTACTTGAAACTGTAATTCCTGTTCTAATGTCTGTATTTTCAAAAGGAGGTTAAAAATCCTTTCCCAAGGGAAAAGAGAACAACAGCCACAACTACAAGTGAAGTTTACAAATGAGAAATGTAAGAGTTCAGCTGTTCAGCAGGTCAAAAATAATTGGAAGACACCTCAAACGCTATAAATATGCGCAAAGGGAAAAACTACAACCCCCTAAAAGGAAAAACAGCCCAACAAGAATTCAAACTAAATATTTAGCAAAATAAAGCTAAGCAGCATAAATTACAAACAGAAAGTCTCTTTTTCATGATTGGAAGGCCTCAAGAAAAGTAGAAGCAGCTCGCTGGAAGATGTTCCACCTAAAGTAATTACTGGCTAAAATATTTGTTTTCTCTTGTTACAGAGCTGAGAGACAGATTATCCACATTTTTGGTTAGCACAGTAAATTAGATATTGTTGCTCTTCACTTCTTCTCTATTCACCGTGACAAGACCTTAGAGAAGCTGATCAGAGACTGATAAAAGAGTCCAGGTCCCACTGCAGGCTAACATCTTGCCCTTCTTTGCCAAAGAAGGATAGAGGACCTAGAGCTCTACACCCTGTCGAAAGGGGTGCTGTCAATGTGCTGTATCAGTCATGTCTATCTAGAAGTTCCATTAGATTGTCAGAGTGCCTAATAGACTACTGAGAAAAGTTATGAATAATTCCCATAGGTAGAAGAACATTCCGGAATCTGAAAATCTCTGTCTAGTAAATGAAACACCTCTTGACTTCCAGATAAAACCAAGAGGGGCAAAGCAGGAAAAGATGCAAGATAGAGACTAAAGAAAACCTGACTCAACTAGGTTAGACATAAAAGACAAATTACTGTAATCAGGCATAGATATTTTTCAGAGCAAGAATCTCACAACCACAAGTGACACCTTGATCAAAGACAGACTGTTGTAATCACTAGATGCAGCAGCAGTATGCTCAGATCAGTGACACCAGAAAAGCAAGAACGGTTTTGAACTGTCTTACTCTTCTTCAGTACCAGCTAGCTATGAGCTAGCAACAGTGCCTGGAATTGCATATGCCCTTCTTTCAGAACTTGTGGAGGAAAAAACCCAAACCACAATACAACTGCACTGCTTCCTTTCATAAGACTTCACTGCAGAAGGAAAATGCAGTTAAATTATGAGACACAATTTGGACCTGTAAACTATGTCCCTGGCAACAGCTTTCAGGAAGATCCTGTAGACAGTAGACACATCTGACCTAAGCAATACCAGGATGAAATGAAAATTGCTTAGCTCAGGCCTATAAGACTCCAACTATGTCCCAGAAAAATCCCTGTATTTAAAATGAACAGAAATCACATGAAGTTACTTATTGAAAAAAACTGAAACACACTTTTTGGAAAATTCTTTTAGTATAAAATGAAAGTCTGTATGCCTCCAGTGTACATCAAGAAGGAGAAGCCAGAAGTATTTTGGCTTGTAATCTTAACATTGAGAATAGTTGGCCCTGTCTAGTTGCTCCTTATTTCTGACCTTGATTTCAAAACTTGGTCCTATTAAGTAGAAGGAATGTGGCCCTTAACTAGAAATGTGTAGGAGCTATCAGGGAAATAGTAATTGTATTATTTATTAGAAACGTTGGTGTTATACTGTTCTTTGGCATTCAAACAAAGCAAGTAGAATTTTGCATAAACAAATGGCAGCCCTAGTCTCTCACATTCATTTATCTGCTTAAGCAACACTTCCTTCACCACAAATTGTGCATTTTTCCCTCTTCCCACTGAAGTAAACTCTAAGAGTAACTGGCTCTATCTGGGCAGATTGGCAAGATGGCAAGTTCCTGTTTTACTGTCATGTATTACAGTGAAAAGGTTAATTTATTAATTTATCTTTGATTATAGTTAATCCAAAATCATCTACATGAAATTGCTGTTTTCCTACAATTGTACGTACATAATGTCCAGGAAAAAAGGCACTAAAATAGCCTGAATGGGACAAATAAGATGCATGAATAAAGACCTTGAAATTAGGAAGGGATGGGTGGGTGTACTTTGGCGATTAATTTAAAGTAAGCTTATTCAGGATCTATTTACAATGTTTTTATCTTCAATTATCGCATTACACTTGTCAAGCAATTTAATGGAAAGCCTATAAACAAAACTTGTCCAAAACGTGCTGCACAAATTCAAAGAGAACGGATAAATGAAATGCTTCAGCTCTTGACACCAGGGAGGTTCTTGCAGTATGAGATGCTGTGGTTAAGAAACACTGCTAAAAAGTTGCAGCCTGATAGAATTAACTGCAGGAAGGTGAAACTCCTTCATGGGATCTATCAGATCACTTACTCCTATCTTCAGGCACAGCTGTACAAGGTAAGCAGAGGGGAGTCACAGTCAATCAGCCAGCGAGCCTCATGGGAATGCCACCTGCATAACAGACTCCAGAACCTAAGGCACGAATTCAAGCTGGACTTCTTTATTTATTTATTTTACTTACATGCAACTTTCATAAAAGAGCCAAATCTTGAGCTGTCTGTTAGAATACCTGAAAATGAGGATCAAAGTAATTAGTAATAAGTTACTAAGAATTAGGCTGCAAAACATCAACTGTGGTTACGTTTGTAGTTACATTTGCAGGTAGGTTATTCTTTTACACTTGATTTTGAAGAAAATGCAAGAAAACCTCACATCTGAATTTCCCATAGAATTATAAAAAAGTAAGAATTATCTCTTTAATTGTATCACACACAGTGCTACCACATACTGTAGAATATATTGGTTCATAATCACTGAGATACTGTATGCGTCAAACAACATAAAATGAACATGAATTTGATTTTAAAGTTTTGCTCCTTTAGTTTGAGGAACTGCAAGTCATGTAGCTGAAGATTCTGAACTTTTTTAATTACAAGTAGATTAGACATGATACTATTATAGTAACTTTATGAACAGCAGAAATATATTTCATCTGAGCAAATCCAAATTAACCCAAAGTATGTTTATACTTTACCTTTCCTAATTAAGAAACTAGTACCAAGCATGCTCGCTGCCGCCAAAGGAAAAGCTGTGAAGAAGAAAAATTGCTTAAAATATGATTTTCAATATTTTCAACTACATTTAACAAAATACGTAGTGAGAGTTGCTAGGCCTTAATAAGCTCGTTTGTACAAGAATATAAGCAAATATATAATGACAAACTCTACATACAATACGAAACATTTTCTGTTCCAGTTTTAGGACCTACTAGAAATTACGCTATACTGGTTAACGAGTCATCCTGTCTTCATTAAACTTCATGTTTCCTAAAATATAAAAGCCAAGGGCAGAAGGGATACAGCTCTAAGGACAAGACACCAGGTGTAGCTACAACTGCTACAGCATCAAGGTGCAGAACTTTAAAGCAGAGAAGCATAAACAGTTTCTCAGGACAGAAGACAGTTACACAGATGCCAGGGCCTCTAAAACCTTTTCATAACCAAAAGTCTTGATTTTAACGTGAGAACTTTGGAAAAATTCTAACTCTTTTATAGATATCAATCAAATTGATTAAAGTTAGGTAACATGCTTTATTCACGAGCAAATCAAAGGACAGGCAACTTTTTCTGTAGTTCACAGATGGAGCTGTACAACTGAGGGGCAGGGTCAGCAATGCAGAGAAGGTGACAAACATGGAGGAGCGTTCCTGCCTATCACAATCAGCCTAACAGCTCACATCGGTTTTCATCTTACTGAAAGACTTCAAGTGGCAAGAAGCATTTGAAGATGACAAGAACCAAAAGGAATACTTCTTTCAAGCAATGATAATGATGATATTGGGAAGATCAACTTTGGAACTGTTTGTAAAGACCACAACCCTTGCACAAGATACAGCGACACTGAAATAACAGATATGACAGAAGACTAAAGTTAATTAAAGATTTAAGTATGTCATAATGAAGTTAGATTTTATGCAAGTTTGACAATATAGATGTTACCGAAGAGCTCAATGGCTAAATATGACTGGATATCACTTGTAAAAAAAAGTATTGGCTCCTTGGTTCAAAGCAAGTAAGAGTTCAAAATAGATAATAAAATCTTGCACTCTATTAAAGATTAAAACCCTGATGCTTTTACAGATTCTAGACCTAGATTTTCCAAAATTTAGAGTACTAGATTTTCTGAGATATAGAATGGCAGTGCACACTGAAGCTAAATTTTAAGAGAAAACATAACAAGGGTGAGCTGTTAAACAAAAAAATTCTGTGGAACTTTTTACAGAAAACTTCAGTCTAACCCTCAAAGGTTTGAAATGATTTATAGGCCCAACACAAATACTCCAGACATTAAAGACAGGTTACACACAAGTGGAAACAGCTCCTAGTAGTGAGCATATGAGTGTCCTGAAGTGGTAACTAGAAATCAGAATAATAGGTAAATGAAAATTGGGTTTATACATAAAAAATTAATATGAAGAAAAAAAAAACCACCTTACTAAATCAGAAAAATATCCATGTTTTTCACAGCTATAGGCAAAAAGTACTTCTTCAGCTTCAGCAACAAAGTAAGTCCTAGGAAAAATAATGGAAGGCTGATACCTCAACAGCACATACTTAAGGATAGGAATGTAACGTGCCTTAGTTAAAATGGTTTTATGGGGAAGAAGTCATATCAATCTGGCTCATTAGCAAGATTAAAAGTGCAAAGGATAAAACTGTAGATTGTAGTGTGAGTTTTTAACAGTATTAGGATTTATATTATCTGACATTAAAACTAGTAATACTAGTAAAACATACATGAAACTGAATTATTAAGCAAGCACTTCTGAAATATAAACTGGCAATAGAAACTGTGGCAAAACAGAGAAGGTTTATAAGACCAGGTAAAAATGGGCTACAGCATGAAATTTGAGTAAACAAACTGAAAATACACAAATATATAGTAGTATGTGTGAATAACAAGAATGGATACAGGAAGAAGTGAGGCTATCTAGGCAGTCGCACAGCCAGCCCACACCTCTTGCAAAGGGGCACTCATATTATTATATGTATTTATTACATATGTGTGAATACAACAGTCTAGATACATGTAACATGGAACAATGAAACAAGGACAGGAGACATAGAAAACAGTGACAGGCTTCAGGCTCTCCCAGTGAGATAACAGCACTGTATACAAACCCTGAAAAAAAAAATCTCTTATTTACTGTTGTAGCTCCCTGAAGTGAAATTCCTCAAGAAACCGATCTGGGGATTCTCAGTAATACCTTAATGTTGTTTCTTCAGTCTCTGTATAAAGACTCCCAGGGCAGTAAGTTACATTTGCCAACCAAGAACTCACAGCAGAACACCTCAAGAAGACAAACAACTGCCTCCCCTCTAGCCTTCCAGGAGAGAGACGGCAGAATCACAGAAGGGTAGGGGTTGGAAGGGGCCTCTGGGGATCACCTAGTCCAACCCCCCTGCCAAAGCACATTCGCCTAGGGCAGGTTGCACAGGATGGCAGGTGTCCAAGCGGGCTTTGAAAGTCTCCAGTGAAGGAGACTCCACAACCCCTCTCTCTGGGCAGCCTGTCCCAGTGCTCGGTCAGCCTCACGGTAAAGAAGTTTCTCCTCATGTTAAGGCGGAACTTCTTGTGTTCCGATTTGTGCCTGTTGACCCTTGTCCTATCACTAGGCACCACTAAAAAGAGTTTGGCCCTCTTAACCCCCGCCCTTTAGATATTTATAAACATTGATAAGATCCCTTCTCCGTCTTCTCCAGGCTAAACACGTCTCTAAGCCCTTCCTTGTAAGGGAGAGGCTTATGGCTTATTATCAATAATAACCAATCGTCATCTTACTGCTAATGAACTTGACTCTTTTCTCTTGTAAAAATATAAGGAAACTGGATAGACTTTAGCAAAGAAGCTGAAGGTTTCCAAGTATTTGAATAAAAGTGGAAGAGGAAAATGCCAAAGCCATGGAGAAAGACAAAGCAGAACTTTGAGTTGTTAATTCAAAATCGCAATGCCTTAGAAGTTGCCTCTGAAAGAACTGGCTTCCAGGAGAAATCAGAGCCCTAGTGTGCTAAATTTAGAAAATCATCTGCTAAATTTTTCATCTGTCCTGGTTTCTGCTAAGCCACCTATCAGCATCAGGAATAATCTACTAGCATGCAATGAAATAGTGGGTAACAATCACATCAGGAGGCTTGTTCAAACCTCAGGTGTATAAAAAACCAGGTATTCCTGGAACCTTTGGGTTACATAAACAATGTCAAGAAGTAAGGAAATAAATTCTCAATGTTTTGTAAAGAAAAACCCCAAATCCTCAAGATAACATTGATATTTCAAATAAACTGAGACATAAAAGTATTCTGTGAAACAATGCAAGTTTACTATTGCTGTATACTAACTGTAGTATAGAAACCATCACTGCCTGCAGAATCAGGCTTGAGAATCTTGGCTTTTATTTACAAGGGAAAACTCCCAAACATCTGGCCATGCACAGACACATAAACTTTCTCCAAAAACTGAGCTGAGTGACTACTTATACGCTGTTCACAAGTCTCCATACAGACGGAAAGCAATGGTTCTAAGTTAAACTGTTTTATTCTTGCATTCTAAAGAGATCAACAAAAAACGGAAAATAAAAATTTAGAAACAGAATATTCAGAAACATAAATTGGAGACTCCATTAATTATACCAATTTCCAGGTTTTTAATAAGAGTGTTAATTTAAATTATGAAGGACTCTTGTTACAAAGCATAAACCTTACATGTTATACTGCATCATTTACAGAATTCCTGTCCTGCAAACACTTAACAACACCACTTAATGAAATCCTACATGGATCAACATTCAGTGGGATGCAATTTTTGACCATGTGAAACTTGTTAAAGAACTGTTGTGAAATATCTACCCAAGCCTTCCTTCCATAATGTCTCAGACAACAACAAAAAATTAAAGGTGGCAGAAAAGGAAACCAAGTTTACCAGAAAACTGAACCTACCTCTATATCGGGCACTCTCTTCAGCACATTCCTTGAGGAGTCTTCTTTCCTCCTCTGTTGGCACATAAGGCTTAGGAACTTCCCTCTTGCGTTAGGGAAATAAATTGGAAAAGGATGAGCAAAAGAAAGGTTTTGGGGGGATTTTTCGATTTAGAACTTTGTCTGGCTTTCACACCTTGTAGTGCCTCTACTTTCACGCAGCTATACTTAAAGAACTGGTGCCTTTTGTCCACAAATGTCACATGAAATGTATCATTTAAAAAAATCCAGTGCTTCTGCAAGTCACATGAGAGCAGAAAATATTTTCTGCACAGTCAAATCCCAACTCAGGTCAATTATTTTTTTTCAGAAAAGCCTGCTTTGGTCCTTGCAACCAGCCTTCCAAACTGATGCAATCTGACAGCTCATTAAATCCCTCTTAAAAACATTTGTTAGGGTTTTAATTACACAATGCGCGTTGTCCGTTTAAATGCATACATTTAGCGAAGCTGGCCAGCTGTTTTGCCAGCGTTCGAGCGGTTACTAACAGGGGTGCGTGGCCCTCTCCTGTCGGGAACGGCGTGCGACCGGGCGTCCTGCCAGATCGCCGGCCGGGAGAAGGGCAGATGCGGGAAGGCCGCGGGTACCAAGGAGAACACCCCTTGCCGGGCCCCCTCCCCGAAAGGCTGCCGGAAAGGCCTCAAGGGCACCGTCCCCGCCGCTCTGCAGGCGGCCAGGGAGCTCACGGCAGGAGCGCGCAAGA
>JAVSBS010005114.1:0-12195 GCA_033124195.1 Coracias cyanogaster | reverse complement strand
TCGGGGGGGAAAGGGGAAAACAGAGGGGAAGGACGGGGGGGAAGGAAGAAAAGAAGTGAAGAAATAGAAATAAAGCACAGAAGGAGATATTAAAATAAAATAAATGAAAATGAAGTGTTAAAGACAAAAAAGGGAAAGGGGGGGAAAGGGGAGGGAAAGAGGGGGGAAAAGGGGGAAAGGGGGAAAGGAGGATAAAGAAAAATAAAGGGAATTTTAAAATAAAATAAATAAATGTAAAGAAAATAATTTTTAAAACAAACGCTTGTGCGCTTGGAGTGTTTGAGCGAAGCGGGACACCAGGACAATGGGACCTGCGGAGCCACAGGCTGAGAACTGCTTGGGTTCAGAGCTTGGAGTAACTCCCAGGAAGCCCCAGCTCCATCCCTGCCCTGTCCCCCTCCCCAGACCCTTGTGCCCCCAGCCCAGGCACTGATGGGTGTGCAGGGGCCACAGAACCATTTCTCCCCCACAGAACCATTTCTCCAGAGGTACCTGGCGATGGGGCGCGCTGGGAAGGCCACTGGGCCCACTACGGGCACAGCGCAATAAAATGAAACGCAAAAAAAGCCCAATGAAAACCAACTTTACATGGCATAATACTGCATGGTGTGAAACTCTTCTTCGAATTTCAACCTGTGCATCAGAACACTGCAAGGGTTTTTAAAACTAAAAAGGCAAAGGCACCTGAGGCGTGAGTCACACGTGCAAGCACACGTGTCCACGCACACCCATGAGCCGCATCCATCCATGGGAGGACTTGGGTGGTTTGAGGGCCCTGGGAGCGTTTTGGGGCAGCCCCAGCCCAAGAACCCCGTTTTGCTCCGGAAAGAAGGAAAACACCCACTCAGCGCTGAAAAGCTGAGAAAAATCAAACCCAAACAGATTCAAGGAAAGAGGAGAAAACAGATTAAAAATGGTTTCGGTTTGGTTTTAGCTTTGGTGAAAACACACCTTGTTCCCCTCTTCCAACAAAACCCTTCCTGGCCAACGCTGATTATTTTTTTTCTTGCATTTTTTTGCCATCCATCCCATGTTACTGAACAGACTGACGAATTTGGTCCTATTCACAGAATAAAATTCTTTATTCCCCCTCGGAGAAAGGAGACGACTCTGACGCCCCTCCCCACGGAGAGCTGCCCATCACCGCCGCGCCGGACGGGCACAAACCCCCCGTGCTGCCCCACCACAGCCCCCGGCTCCACCACAGCCCAGCCCGGGTAATAAATACACAGGCAAATTTATAGGGAATCATTTTAGCTAATTCTTTTCATTTGCCCTAACACTACTAGTGTTGTTTCTGTTTTTTTACTGAAATAACTCCAATTTTGGCTTCTCTTGTGGACAAGGAAACACTCCTGTCGCCACACCAGCAGTGCGAAGTCTTCACCTCTTCCACGAGGAAGAATTTGGGGATGTGTGAAGTCACACGAACAACCGATTCCTCAATTTCCTCTTCAGTCCAAGCAACACTTTTCATTTTCCAATGAAAAACATTATTAAAATAAACCTGTGTTTGACACACAGGCCTCAAGGTGGCAACTGCTTGTTTAACCCTTTGCTGAGCCGGGTGGAAAGAGTTAATGCAGCAGGGAAGGGGGAGGTGGGATGGTGGAATTTATTTGTCCAAAATAACCAAGATCTGATTAATTAATTAGCTTCTAAGGACTGTGTGCATGCTTCCCACCCAGGTCTTCCTGCAGGACAGTGCTGGTCAAAGAGGCTGTGGCCCAACTCTGCTTTCAACTGACCTGCTTTCTCCTAGAACTTCAGCTCTGCAGGAAGAGATCTGCTTCCAGCTGCCCTGGACAAACGCAGCTCTGCTCTCCTGGTCTGAGGCTTCATGGTCCTGCAGCTGCTCCCTCAGGCACCACCGTGGAGGTGACGTCCCCCTTCCCTGCACCCAAGACTGGTCCCATGAGGCATCGAGAAGGTACCCAGCCCTTGGTAGCGCAGATCTTTAGGTGCTGGTCCCCTCTACCTAATCTTCTTGGGTTTACAGAGACCCACTGGGCTCCTCCTGCAGCTCCACTTCCAGAACATGTTGGCATCCCTTCATCCCCAGCATGGGCATGGGCTACCAGGGTATGGCTAGGAGCAGAGAGCCGCCCTCACCACCATCCCCTCCAGCTGCCACCTGAACCCTGATGGTTCCCAGCACGAACTGGCCGGCGCTCAGCTCTGCTCACCACAGGCATCGACAGCACCTCAACATCCCTCCGCACAGCCCGTGGCAGAGGTCGCAGGCATCCGTCCGTGGGTGTACCCCACAGAGACCTCCCGCACCCTGAGAAGACCCCTTCGCCCCAGACTCGCACGCACATGCCCGCACACACACCAAGGCAAAGTCAACACGGCTGCTGCATCGTCCCACCCGACTCGGTGCTTTGTGCCGAGTCGAGCATCACTCCTTGATTGTAACCGCTTAAGGCACAGAACAGTATGAAACGCCGCCCCGCTGGAGACGCTGGCTGGTCCCAGGACCTCCAGAAGGGTTTGGTCCCCTTGTGAACGGGGACACCCAGGTCCCCCCCGACTCTGCGGTCTGAGGATCATTTCCTCCGGCTTGGCTGTTCCCCTGTGAAAGGTGGTGATCGCCACTGAGCATCCTATTCCTCCGCCGGTCCCGGGGATGCTGCCAGCATCGCTGCGGGGGACAGATCCCATTTGTCGCGCTTTCCCCAGGAGATAAGTAGCACGGCGAGGGGGGATGGCCCCGGCATCGCTGGCAGCAAGGAGGTTACGTGGTCCGAGGCCAGTACTCGCACAGTCCGGGAAACCCCTCGCTCTGAATTCCCGGCACCAACAGTCCCGAGCGCAGCTTGGAAAGCCAACGACGTGGCGGGTGCCGAGGCAGCAGCGAGCGAGAAGGGAGCTGCGGGGGCCACTGCCAGGACAGGCCAGGGCCCCCACAAAATGCCGTGGGTCTGGCGGCCACCCCCTCCCGCCGGCGTTTCCCCATCCCCACAGCCAGGGGCTCAGAGCCCGCCATTGACAAAGGGATGTCTCAGCAGATCCTCGGCCGTCGGCCTCCGCTTCTCCTCCACGAAGATCTGCTTGAGGAAGTTGCGGCAGGAGTTCGAGACGCCATCAGGGAGCTGGGGGTTGGTTGGCTGGGTGGCGATTTTAAAAATAGCCGCCATGGCTTCGAACTCTGCCCACGGCGGCTTCTCTGTTAACATCTCCACCACGGTGCAGGCCACGCTCCTGCAAGAACACCAAGCACACAAGGGTGAGACAGCGGGTCAGGGACTGGGGTGGTGGCTGTGCATTTGAAGTCTAACCAACTCTACGGTTGCGCCTGCCTGGAACGGACTGTGCAGGGAGCAAACCCACATGAGATAGTCCTTGGCACTAGGCTCCAGCATGACTGAATCACAGAATGGCATGGGTTGGAAGGGACCTCTGGAGATCATCTTGTCCAACCCCCCTGCCAAAGCAGGGTCACCCAGAGTAGGTTGCCCAGGATCTCATCCAGGCTGGTTGGGAATCTCTCCAGAGAAGGAGACTCCACAACCTCTCTGGGCAGCCTGGGCCAGGCTCCATCACCCTCACAGGAAAGAATTTTTTCCTCCTGTTCAGACGGAACCTCCTGAGTTACAGTTTGTGCCTGTTGCCCCTTGTCCTATTGCCGGGCACCACTGAAAAGAGTCTGGCCCCATCCTCTTGACCCCCACAAGCCCTTTAGATATTGCTAAGCACTGATTAAATTCCCTCTCAGTCTTCTCTTCTCCAAGCTAAACAGCCCCAGGGCTCTCAGCTTTTCCTCGTGTCAGCCACCTACATTTATAGCTGACTCAGGAAGATGATTTCCCAAGCCACCAGTTGCATCACTTTAACCTGCAAACTAAAAAATGAAATTCTGTAGTCAACTTTAGTAAGCACTGTTAAGCCTGCTGAGAGCCTCAGTGAAGTCTGAAGGCTGCACTTTTTTTTTTTTTTTCTGGTGAGGAAGAAGTGGAAGCACTGTAGCTTCAATTACAGAAAAGACAAATCTAAAAAAATAACTGCACCGAATTTGGGATTGTTCCTGCTCCCCTAGAAGACAAATTGATTTCAGTCTCAATTTCAGAAGCAACAGTCTTGATGTCTGACTTCTGAAGCAAAAGCTTATGGCACTCAAAACTTAGAACTGTGTGAAAAATCGAGTATTGGCCAACCAAAGTGTCTTTCACTATCAAAGTCAGGCCTTCATTCACTCTCATAAGAGGTTTCATGCAAATTGGAAACATCTTCTGAATCAACATTTGGCAGTGACCAATGACAGGCAAATTCTCAATACCTTTGCATCTGGTTTATCGCTATCATCCAGAGTCCCAAGTTCTTCAGGTCCTAGAGAGAACAGTGCCTCTGCAATTGTAAAGAAAAAGGCCTATTTAAAAAAAAATATAATATTCCTCCTTTAAAGATTTACCATATATTAACTGTCAGTTCTTTTTAGCAAATTAAGACATTAAACAATATTTAAGGACATCATTCAGATGGGCCTACAGGAAAGATGGGAAGGGACTCCTTATTAGGGAGTGTAGCGACAAGCACAAGGGGTGATGTTTTTAAACTAAAAGAGAGGAGATGTGGGAGTCCAAAGTTGGTCTGAGGTCTCAGGGAGGGAGATTTAGACGAGAGGGAAGGAGGACATTTTTCACTCTGAGGGTGGTGAGACGCTGGCCCAGGTTGTTCAGAGAGGTGGTAGATGCCCCATCCCTGGAAACATTCCAGGATACTTTATAGACAGCAATAACCTCTCTTATTTACACAAACTGTAACCGTTTACCTGTAAGAAAAGGTAACATTTACAACATTTATATTTTGTGCAGAAGTGACAATACTAATTCTATGGACCAATAGCTCCAAGTATTCTGTAATAACTTATTTGAAGTGGAGTAAACTAAACCGTTCCTGAAAACAGTCTGTGTTTGTGGTGTTTCTTTAATAACTAACTAGAAATGCAAGTCACTGTAAAGTATCAATTCCAACATTGTTTTAAGTAGATTTTAAATGCCTTACCTCGAAATTCAGGTGTGAAAAGCAGCGTCTGCAGAAGGGAATTGAGGTAGCAGGTCCCACCCTGGTTTTTGAGACCACTTAGGTTGGTGAAATCCCTGGGAGCTGGCGGCTCAAAATCTCTGGGCTTTGCTTTCTTCCCTTTTTCACAATGATTGTTTGAAATAAAGGAAAAATCCTCTTCAAATAAGTCCCCAAACATTGTGAAGGCAGAAGTCCTTTAAAAATAGAAAGGGATCTATTCACTACAAAAAATGTAATTGAATCCATCCACCTCTAATCCTCCAAGATGAGCCTTTCAGTCCTGACTGAATAATCTGTTAAGGTTTTTTTTCCATCTTACTCTGTTTGTTCTAAAAATGAACATCAGATCCACACAATGTGTGCAGTAAGGTAACAAAATAAATGGTGAATTAAAACAATTTCCATTAGCACAGGTGTGAACACACTTTTAACTAGAATCAAATATGTCACATTTCAATTTTGCATCAGCAAAAAACATGCAGAGTAAAACAAAGAGGTCCTTCTAAACCTCTATAACTAACCAGCCCTGAAGTTGCCCAGTCTCCTGCAGGGAATGTATTTTAAGGCCCCTCAAACTCCTCACAATCCCTGCACAGTCCCCAGAAATCCACGTGCCCAAATAACTTGTCTCTAATATTGTCCAGTTCAGATGGGAAGTGTAATAAACAGCCAAAAATACAGAGGTATTTTATGAAAATATTATCTTGGCTTCCAGATGTTTGAGTCAAACTCAATGGCAATTATTCTTCTTATGGAAATTTTAAAAGTCCTTCTTGGAAGCCTTGCAGCCTCTATGTCCCACGTCTCCCAAAGGGAGCTCCCTTTTGCTTTGGACTTGTCATCCCATCATTTCATTTGGTATGCGGTAGCAGCGAATAATTGAGGAGTTACACTGAAGCAGTGAACAACCATTCCCCAATTTACTTTGCTCCATGAGCAATTTTACAGATCTTTATCACATTCATAGAATCACACAACTATTTAGGTTGGCAAAGACCCCTGAGATCATCAAGTCCAACCACTAACTTAACTCTACCAATTCCACTGATGAACCATGTCCCTCAGCACCACATCTACATGGCTTTTAAAGCCCTCCAGGGATGGAGACTCTACCACTGCACTGGGTAGCCTGGGCCATACCACTGCCCTGGGTAGCCTGGGCCAGGCACTGACAACACTTCCAGGGAAGACGTTTTTCCTCATGTCCAACCCAAACCCACCCTGGCACAAATGTAGGCTTGTTTCCTCTTGTCCTGTCTCTTGTTTCTTGGGAGAAGAAATTTCCACCTGGCTCCAGCCTCCTTTCGAAAAGGTCTCCTCTGAGCCTCCTTTTCGCCAGGCTAAACAACCCGAGGTCCCTCAGCCGATCCTGACTAGACTTGTTCTCCAGACCGTTCACCAGCTTCGTCGCCCTTGTCTGGACACACTCCAGCCCCTCAATGTCCTTCTTGGAGTGAGGGGCCCAAAACTGAACCCAGGATTCAAGGTGTAGCCTCAAAAATGCCCAGTACAGGGGACTGATACCTGCCCTAGTCCTGCTGGCCACACTAGTGCTGATACAAGCCACGTTGCTGGTGGTCCTCTTGGCTACCTGGGCACACTCTGGCTCATCTTTAGCTAGCTATCAACCAACACCCCCAGGTTCTTTTCCACCAGACAGTTTTCCAGCTACTCTTCCTCAAGCCTGGTGCATTGCAGCGGGTTGTTGTGACCCAAGCACAGCACCCAGCACTTGGCCTTATTGAACCTCATCCCATTGGCCTTGGCCCACTGATCCCGCTTAAACTCAAACATCTCCTCCAGACAAAAACCTCAGTCATACTCATCCCTACAACTGAACAAGTCCCCTGTTTTTTAGTATCCTTATCTACCCACACTGAATCCCCTAGTTTATTCTCTTTTTGTACAACTGCTGAGAACTAAACCACTTTTTTTGAAGTTCTGTCCCTGGAAATGTTCTAGACCAGGTTGGACAGGGCTCTGAGCAACCTCTTCTAGTTGAAGATGTCCCTGCTCTCTGCAGAGGGTTGGCCTAGATGACCTTTAAAGGTCCCTTCCAACCCAAACTAGTCCATGATTCTATGATCACTTTTAAATTATTATTATGCCAAGGTCTCACAACTGTATGTTCACTTCAAACCTCACCACTACATATGCACTTCACAGAAATAAATCTGCATGTATGGAACTGCAAAGCTTTGATCGTTTCTGCCCCTTGCTGCACCTCTTTGGACTCACCTACAACAAATACTATCTAATGCTTTGCTGAGTTGCCTATTAGCATAAAGACTTCACAGCTTGACAGATGGTACTTGTCTTTACTGCAGTGTATCAGTCAATTCCACAATAAATATTCATAATCTCATCATTTGCTAGTTATTTCTGATAAATTATGAATGCAGGCCCTAAAGAAAATACAAAGAAACACCCCCTTGCTCCCGTCTGTGACGGTTCATCTTCTGTTTCCTACCTTTTGTCTAATTACTTAATCAAGCAACAACTCTCTTCTCCTGCGTTAGCTTCACTTCTTTAAGAGCTTGCAGTGGCAAACCTTGTTCAATGCCTTTTGAAAATCCAAATGTAGTTGGCAGTTTCCCATTCAGCCAACCAGTAGGTCATCAGGAATTCCCTAAAACACTTTTTATAATGTAGCATTACATTAAGACCATTTTAGTCCTTCCCTCAGTACAGCAATTCTTAGTCAAAAGCCTGTGCTTGGAGCAGCTGACTACAAAGCAGTGCTCGCTATGCTTGTTCTATAATGCTTCTTCAGCACTTCATACAATAAATATGCTCTTATAAAACCCCACAAAAGAAAAATAACATGGCTGGAGATATTTCCTAATGCATATAGACATGGAAGAAATCCAAACTGTCTTGCAGCCCTCATTCATTTTTCCAGTCAGGCCTGCTGCCCTTCAGTGTATAGCCATCCAACGATAATGATCCTTCTTATTCTCCTCATATCAATGCACAACAGCTTGCTCCTTATAGGTTTGTTCACCATAAAAAGGCACATATGCATCAAAAGCAGCATGTGCAGCAGGTCAAGGGAGGGGATTCTGCCCCTCTGCTCCGCTCTGATGAGACGCCCTCCCCTGCAGTGCTGGGGCAGCTCTGGAGTCCTCAGCCCAGGAGATACATGGACCTCTTGGTGCAGAGCCAGAGGAGGCCACACCAACAATCAGAGGGCTGAAACCCCTCTGCTGCGAGGCTAGGCTGAAAGAGGTGGAGTTGTTCAGCCTGGAGAAGAGCAGGCTCCGGGAAGACCTTATTGCAGCCTTTCAGTACTTAAAGGGAGACTATTGGAAAGATAGGGACAGACTTTTCAGCAGGGCCTGTTGTGACAGGACAAGGGGTGAAGGTTTTAAACTAAAAGAGGAGAGATTTGACTAGAGAGCAGGAAAACATTTTTTACAGTGAGCGTGGTGAGACACTGACCCACCTTGCCCAGAGAGGTGGTAGAAGCCCCATCCCTGGAAACATTCCAGGCGAGGCTGGACGGGGCTCTGAGCAACCTATTCTAGCTGCAAATGTTCCCGCTCGCTGCAGGGGACTTGGACTACATGACCTTTAACAGTCCATTCCAACCCAAACAATTCTATGATATCCAGGAGACAGCAATCCTCTTACTGACAGTCTGCTGTATCCACCCACCACTCAGAGAAGCACTTCAGCAGCACGACAGTGCTCCTTTGCTCCTTTTTTTTTGGTTCCTCAAATCACAGCAGCTAGCAGCTTCCCTTCTTTAAAAATCATAGAGTAATATAGATCAGAATGAATCTCTGGATGATGTCTCTGGTCCAACACCCCCAGAAAGCAGGGCCATCTTCAAACACATGGTTTATTAGGGCCTCACCCTGTCAAAATTGGAATAACCCCATGAAAGAAGATCCCAAAAGAGCTTTAAAGGCCCTGCTCTGTATTTTCTTAACTGATGGGAACCTCCCATAATGTAACCTGGGTCTGACAACTCTCATCCTACACCAGTGCAGCCCCCTACAAGAACCAGGCTGCAACTACGCCCTCCCGACAGCAGCACAGTCTGCATTTAGACTGGTAATAAAGTGTTCAGCCTTCCCTTCCTCAGGCTGAACCCACTCAGCTCCCCCACCTCCCACATGCTCCCTCTCTCTGCCTCCCATATGCTTTAGCCCCGGAGCGCTCCGGGAGCCGGGCCCATCCTTCAGACGCGGTCTCACCGGTACCGAAGAGAGGACGAAGCCCGGTGCCCTGGACCTGCCGCCAGCAGCGTCGGGGCTGGCGGGGCACGGCCTCCCGCCGCTTAGCCACGACTTGCCGCTCAGAGCCACCACCTGGATCCCAGCCGGCACCTACCGCCAAGGCCCGGCGGCCGCCGCCATCTTTGTTGTGGCGGCCGCGCAAAGCACGCTGGGACCTAAAAGCCGCCGCGGCTCCGGGACTTCACGCACCTGGCCGAGACCAGCGGCGAGGGGCGGGAAGGAACCGCCAGGAGACGATGCGAACCGAGGACCGGCCGGCAGCGCGACCCCGGGACGGGCGGGCCGCACAGCCGGCTGGGAGTCGTAGTGCGCTCGGGGGCTCCGCAGGCCTCCCCGCAAGGTCTTCTGGGGGCTGTAGTTTCCTTCTGGCCGCGGGGCACGGCGGGAGTCAGCGAGGAGGGCAACGGCGTCGGCATGGAGACGCCGCGGCCTGCGCTGCTTTCTCAGCCTGGGGGAGGCCCGGCTCTGCCCTGGCTGGAGGAGTGGATCGAGCAGGGGAGGACAGCAATACAGCCCCTCCGGAGCTCTCAGGCCACTATATCAAGGGTTTGGGCTGGGCCAACCACTAGACAAATGATAGATGCTCTCTATTAACCCCTCAGCCTTCCCAAAGGCGAAGGGAAAGAGAATAGGGAAGAGAGAGAGAAAAACAGCTTTAATGAAACAACAGCAATAAAAAATATATAATAATACAAATAAGAAAATAATTGAATAGATACACAAAACCAATATTGAACCAAATATAAACACACCCCCCACACTCCCCTCCCAGCCCCTCAGCAATCATGTCACCACTGATGCTGTGGAGCAGGCACTGGATAAGTTCCAGACTGGACTCAGGGGGAGATGGGATTCAGGAAACAGATTCAGGAGGTCAATCTGGGAACTGGATTCAGGAATGCAATGACAGAGTCATCCTCAAACATCAGCCATTGAGGAAGATGGATTGACACTTGCGATCCCTCAGCTTTGTACCTAATATAATGTACATGGGATAGAATCCCTTGCTGGTCAGTTTAGGGTCACATGTCCAGGCCACTCCTCTCTCACAAGTGTGACTTTTTTTTTTTTTTTTACTTACTACCCTTTCACTTAAAGAACCCCAACGTGGTACACAAGATTCAGCAGTGACCTTGGTCTCAATAGGAGCAAATATAAGCAAGAGCCTTTCTGCACTCACCAATCCTTTGTAGTAACTCTAAACATGGATCATTATCACTGCCAGAAGCAGATACTCTCTGGAAAAAATCGGCTGTTAACTTCAGAAACTGCACATAGTTACAAGAGACTGAGCTGAAAAGTAAAGTCACTGAACAGAGAATTGATTGTGTTCTAGATCAAACCAGGACACACCACCAAGGACAGGCACTGCTGAAGCCTTTGGGAAGACATAGGTGGGGATGAATGCCGCTGTACCAGCCGTGTAGCACAAGGGTTTCTACTGCAATAAAAAGCCCTCACAGAGGCTGGGGCTGCTTTTCCTCCTGTCCCATCCAGTCCAATTTCCTCTCTGAGGTCATGAGACCCTATCAGGTGCAGATCAGGGCTTATACCAGAAGTGGGACTGCAAATACAATGAGCCTGTCCAGTAATCAGAGATGACCAGCTCTCTCTTTGAAACAAGGAGGTGTTGGCAGCTACCTTCCTAATGCTGCCACCAAGCCTAGAGAGACCCAGCCAGTACCTCTCTTGCTGCCAGCATTGAGTCTCACTGTAGTTGACTAAGATCAGGCACAAGGTGTCAGTGGGGCCACAGGCAGCAGTTGTGTAGACAAAATGCCCCTCATTCCCACAACAGCCATCCAGCACAGCCCCTCTCCATTGACATTGCCCATTCCTCCCCCAGCATCCCCAAGCTTTGTGGCTTCTTTCCCAAGTTCAGAGTGCTTGCTGTGGCCTTGAGCAGTTGACCCCAACTGCAACTCTAATCTCGCACTCCCTTGAACCCAGCAGTTTAACTCACCAAGAAACCGCTGCCAGATAGTGCAGACAACCGAGGGAGTTGCTGGCAAGCTCTGAGGCACTCAGAAGCTCCTCTGAGGTACTGATAAACTTCCAATATCCTGGACTTGCCTTTACCAGAGGGCCATTCCATAGCCTGCAAAACAACTGCATTACTGCTCTGAAGAAAGAGCCTGGGCTTCAGCTTTACGCATCACTCCCTCAGCTACCAAGTCAGCCTCTCTTCTTGGTATCAATGTAGACTGTGCAGATTCCTGTCAGCTCAGAAGAGTTGGTTCATCTGCCCTTTCCCCTTATCCTGAAGGCCTCCTGTTCTGTCCTCAGAGCAACAATGTGAACATCCCTGTCTCCAACCACAAGGACATTTGTTAAGCCTGTTTTCATTTATTACTGTAGTGCTGGAGTTGTTCATACCAGCCTTGCCTTCCTTGGGCCTGGCCAAGGTGTAAGACAGGACACATCAGCAATGAAGAGATGTTTAGGTTTAGGTTCAATCCACCAGACCTACAACAGACACTCTCTGTTAACCCCTCTTTCCTGCCACAAAATAGAGGAAAAGAAAGAGGATAAGTGAGAGAGACTTATGCCCCCCTCCTCCCAAATGGGAGAGGAAGGGAATGAGAGAGAGGTTTCTGGGTTAGAAAACTAAAGCAGCTTTAATGAAGATAATAATAAAATGGGATATATACAAATATATACAGTGTTGAACCCAACCTTCCCCTGATGACAATTATGTCACCGTCACCACTGAGGCTGTAACAGGCACTGGCAAAGTCCCAGACTGGGCTCAGCAGCTAATGGGAACTGGGTTCAGGAAAACATGAAGCAGGATTAAAGGCACAAGATGGTCCAAGGAGGGAAGAAGGCCACCAAGAGAAGCAAAGTCCAGCGGAATGATCAATGAGAAGGGAATAAGGGCCAAAAAGAGCAAAAAGCCAAAAAGGCCAAAAAGCAGCAAAGGGCC
>JAVSBS010005113.1:21830-36641 GCA_033124195.1 Coracias cyanogaster | reverse complement strand
TGGGTTAGTGGTGCCCTGGCAGTGCTGGGTTAACAGTTGGACCTGATGATCTTAAAGGTCTCTTCCAACCAAAACAATTCCGTGATTCTTCCTTCTGATGTAGCCAGCCCCAATAGGCCGGGGTACTCCAATAGTGCCACGTTTCTCTCTCTGATGCCTTTCCCTGATCAAACTTGGACCTAAACCAGCCTCTGCCATCACCCCAACTTACACGAGAGCACCATGTCCCACACCCATGGCAGAGGAGGACACTGCAATGATCTGTGGCTGTGGCAGCACTTGCCACAAAGCAGGAGCTGCAGGGATTCATCTCAAACCCAGGGAGCAGAGAAGTCCTGACAGACGTCAGCACGAATCTGATTTCTGTTTCTGTGACACTATTTGTTTTCTTTACAACAACCCTCATCCCGCACTACCCTTCTGAAGTAACAGCTTGTCGTGTTTATCTTCAGCTCAGGCCCGCAACAAACTTCCTTGGCACCATATGTTCGTGTTTATCCTGGATGCAGGGAACGCGAGGAACCACATCACGGGCTGCCTCGGCTCTCTCTCGGCACGGGGAGCGAGCATACTCCATCACCCAGCAACAGAACAGGTGAATCTCTTCCTTAAAGACATTACTGCAGTCCTGGAAGAGATGCCAGGAGCGAGACTCATCAGATCCAAACAAATAAGAGATCTTGCAGAAGAAAAACAGACACATCATCACCAACACTGCAAAACAAACGCTTTACTTGAGGAAATGCGTATGAGACTGTCGCAAGTGTCTTCAGTGTTTCAGACACGTCGTATGCTGTTTTCCTCCCCCTTCTCACAGCCTAAAAATAAAACGGGAAATGGTCTTTACGACCTCATCCACAGTAGGTAACTGACAGTTTCATCCATATTCTGGTACTTTGCAGATTGCTTCAGAGAGGAGCTGATCAAAGCTGTCACTGCAAGCCCTGAGCAGCTCCAGGGGAACACAGGGTGAGACAAGGGTGGCTGAGGAGCTCTGTAACCTCGCTTTGGCCAAGCTATGACAGTCACTTATTTCCAGGATGAAAGGGGCCTTGAAGCACCTGGAGCCCATTTGTAACTGGGCTTAGCTGGAAGTCATGCTGGCCACCGAGCCTGACGGGTGGCTCGCTTGGCAGGAAAGCAAGGGGTGCCACCGCTTGGAGATCAGTGTTTCCTACTGTTGCATTCAGAGAGTGTTTTGCTCTGCTGGATGTCCATTTTCTTTCTACACCACTGAAAGAAAGACTCTAACTCCATTTTTCCTTTTAGTTCTGAGTGTTTTGCTTGAAACCAACTTGTCCAACCTACAGCCCACAACAGAAAGGTCACATATTTATGGAAACCAGCCTCATTCCCCACAGAGTTGTTTCTGCAAGAAGCCATTATGCAAAGAAGAACAAAATGAAATAAAGTTTTGGTGCAAATTCTCAGTACAACCCAACCACATGACTATTGCTTCTGAAAGTGAATACATTCAGTCACCTGATGACAAGCTGGGAGGAGCGGGGACCGAAGCATGTTGAGCTCAATACTTCCAGACAAGTTTCATGCCCACTGGAGACTAGAGAGTCCTGGAGACCAAGATGACTCGACAAGCATTCCATCTTCTCCTTCAGAGATCCTGAGCTCACAGAAGTCACGTGAGGCAGCTGATGGGAACACTACATTCCGTTTGGAAGAGGCAGAAGAGCACACGAAGAAAAACTTGTCCACACCCAAAAGCATTACACCCTAAAAAACATTTTAATGTATGTTTGTCCTACCACACTCGAACCGTTGCCTTTTTTAACCATTCCTTTCAAAAACAGCTGAGAACCACTGCCCTAGCAGGTACAAACAGAAAAACAGTGGAGCTAAATCTATTCAAAGACAAGATCAGAGTTTGAGTTGTGGCAAGATGAGACTCTTCTTCCCAGAAAATTTACATAGACCTCTTAAATATAGGTCTACAAAAAAAGAAGCCCAACGATCCCCAGCTATCTGCCTGTGCTACCAGCTAATTCCTCATGTAGAAGAACACTCAAAACAGATACAAATACTCGACCTTGCTTCCAAGAGCACTTATGTACATCAAGAATCTTTTGCTAAAAGAGCAGAAAGATGATCTTACAATATAACCCTAGAAGGACAAATGCTATTTTAGCTGCTTCACCTCAGTGGAATTAGGAGGAGGCTGGGCCCTTATGAACATGCCCTTGGGAAGATCCACATGTGTCCTGCTATGCACGTAACTCCTCACAAACACCTGTACAACCACTCAAACCCTGCCTGTACCACCATCCCCACCGACACCCTCACCAGACACAGGACTCACCAGAATATGTGACTTATCTGTGCTGATCCACTAGGCACATCCCAGTGGTGCTCCAGTTCAGTCCTGACAACTTTCTTTTGGAAAAAATTGTCCATATTCACTTCTATAGCCTGGCAATCCACAGTCACTGGCAACACGTTTTGAACTTTCACGTTACATATCTGTACAGTTCCTGCTCTCATTTGACTCCACGGCTGTCCCAGAGAAGCTGGCAAGACGGTCCCCTCAGTTTATAGACCAGAGGGACAACAGCGCGACGATGAAAGGTCTTCTACATCTCTCACACTACTGAAGCCAACACCACCTTTGAGCCATGCCTCCCACCCCAAGGAGCTGTTCTATGGCACCAAGGAAGAGGAAGAATTTGCAAATTCTGACTGAAATTCTGCAAGTCCCTACACGCTGCAGGAAATGCCCTGTCATGGGGGGACAATGAGGACCTCCACCGCCATGGAAACCAGAGAAATGGAGTAAGGTGATTGTGAAAGAGTTAAAGGGAAAAGGATCAAAGAGGCAAGAGGAAAATGTGCTCCTGAAGTTTCAAAATGTCACTCTTTAATCCAGTAACCAACATGACGCTTTTATTTACCCAAGCACAACAACACCTCCCTTGAAATGTCACATTCTCTGGTTGAGAAATTAGGAGAAAGGGAACAACTGAAACATGCCGTGGCCTGGGAGAGCTGTGGGACACATCCAAACTCAGTTACAGTTCTCTGAGCATGGCGTTCTCCAGCAGCCTAGTGACAGGGAGTCCTGAATCCCCCCCAAGCACCGCACCTTGCAGAGTGTGGGGAGGGGCTGCACAGCCCAGGGCAGGGCTGGGACAGAGCAGGAGAGGACACATCATGAGGTCCCTTCCCTAGGGACAGAAGTTACGCAGACACTTCACACAACAGAGGTGTGCAGTCCCTCTTGTCCTCCAGAGAGGACCGTGGCATCTGGCAAGACCCAAGTGAACATCAGGGGACACCAACAGCCAACCAAGGTGACTGGGAAGTCGATCCACAAAGTGCCAGATACACAAGGAAAGCAACTTCTAGAGACAGAGACCACAAGGAACAAGAGCTCCCCCGTCTTGGCATTTCTAAGACATATGTAGTTTTCAAAGATTTTTCTTCTGCTGTTATTGCAATAGGAGATCAGACTATACACGAAGTTCTTGGATGAGACCCATTATGAATCAAGGACAGGATGACGTGCTCTTCAGAGCAGAAAATAACCCACATGAGTTACACAAAAAGCAACGTTTTTTCTTCCTTTTAGTTTTCAATGCAACCCTGAGAAAATGCACAGTCCAGGCAAACACACCATGCAAATCACTCCGGTAGCGGGAGGAACTGAGCCAGCATCTGCTTCGCAACAAACCAGCACAAAGATGCACCACAGAGGATTATTTCTTTGTATGCCTCCACCTGTTTTTCCAGTGTCAGCTTCAAATACACAAATCACTAGATAACTCAGGAACAAGAATGATACTACATGAGAACAGCAGACGGAAGAACAAGAGTTTAGACCCCAGCTTAACAAAAGCAGCTAACACAGTTAAAACAAGTAGATATAGTGCAACCTCAAAAGTTAAATGGGAAGAATTGAGCATATAATTGGTATAAACCAACTAATACTGTGGGACTAAAAGAATAAACTAAAGGCGATACTGAAGAAAAGCCCAGGGTCGCTATCCCTTACGAGCCACACAAGGTTCTGCATTTCAACACAGACTTTTTACTGTACAGATTAATGGGGCATTAACTGTCACAGTCCAGCGACACCCATAATAGTCAGCAGCCTCTTCCTGGGGCTACAGGGAAGAGAAAAGGAGGCTTCACAACCTCCCTGGACAGGTTGGTCCAGGCTCTGGAACCCTCACAGCAAAGAAGTTTCTCCTGATGTTGCTCCTGATGGAGCAGGCTCGGTGCCTGGTGCAGCTCCTGGGCTGGTGCTCTCTGACCATGTCCACACAACTGCTGGTAACTGGCCACAGCAGAGAAGCTTTGCTGCTGTGAGGCAGAGCTGCTTCAGTCTTCCCCAGAGCTCAGCCCGTTTGTCTGGTAGCAGCTGAGACAGAGGCTATGGGAGAACCACAGCGAGAGGTGGTTATCTGCAGAGTCACTGAAACGCGTGCTGTGTGCTCCAGCGATCTGGGAGGGGGAATCGATAACGAAGCAGCACGGTTTGCTGAGGAGAGAAAAAGCAGAACTGACTCCAGAGCATCGCAAAGAAATCTCACCACACTGAGGGATCAAACGCCAGGGGAGAGCAAAACCACGCAGCAGAAAAATCACCTTCAGCTGCGTACATGCAGCAACCAGCCCAATACCGGCTGTCACCACCCGGAACACAGACAGCCTACCTGGGGAGCGCCGGAGAACATCAGCTCAGCTCACATGGGGAGGCACAACCAGGAGAAACCAGGAGGAGATCCAGCGCCTTGTTCTGCCGTTTGGGATTGGACCCCATCACCCGCTTCAGAGGGGCATGGGAGAAGTACAAGGAATTATGGGGCAGACGGGAAGGGGAGTGGACACAGATTAAGAAACTAGGCTCGTTTATGACAAAGGCAATTTCGGGGAGACATGGAGGTTTTATATAGAAATCATAGATCATATTGAGAAGATGGATGGGATCAGCGACTGACCGTTTCCTGTTAACTCAAAAGCTCTCGGGCAGCACAGCCGTCATGGACAGCAAATTCAAGGGCTCAAGAGGAAGCACTCCTCTTCCTCATGCTGTCTCACCACCTTCCCCAGCCACATTAGGTGTCAATGTTCTTGCCACCGCTCAGGATAAAGCAATAGTGTATTCAAAAAGCTGTTGGACAACTCCTCCTTTACGTACCAGAGATTACAGAAACTGCCACGCATGATGATACAAATACATCTTCTGCCTGAGAGCCTTAACCTACAAGCTGCTGAGAGCGGGGAGGGTCCAGAAAGGAGTTCAGAATCATGGAATCATTTAGGTTGGAAAAGACCTTTAAGACCATCGTGTCCAACCGTTCCCCCAGCACTGCCAGGGCACCACTAACCCATGTCCCTCAGCACCACATCTCCACGGCTTTGAAACCCTTCCAGAGATGGGGACTCTGGATTCAGATGATGCTGGATTATGCATCAAGATGGATAGACTAAAACCAGCCCAGTAAGTAAAACCTAACAAAATACTGCAACAGTCTTGCCTTGCTGTTATCATGCCCTACTTTAACAGCGTCTTGACACTGACCTCTGCCTGGTGCCCAGGGAGCTAATCAAGCCTGTGTGTAAAGAGGGCTCTGACATCCTAGACTGGGAGCAATTCAGCCGGACAGGCTGCTGGGCCATCTTACCTAGACCAGGCTTTTCCCAAGAAAGGTTGGGCCAGATGATTCTCAAGGTCCATTCCAACTTTGCACTCTACGATTCTATCAGTTCCCTCCCTGCTGCAGTCTTTAAAGCCCTTTTGTGTACCTAGAGGTGCTGCTGCTTACCCTTGCCATTGATTTTGATCTTCATGGGGAGCTGCCGCGCCATGCTGAACAGGTTGCGCTGAAGAGCCTGCTGGACAAGCCGCTGCTCCTCCTCTGTCATCCGTGAGACCTTCTTCTCTGGAGGCTCTCCTGACTCCAGCCTCTCCCTCAGCTGCTCCAGGGTGGCTGTTCTCGCTGCCACAGATGCCTGCTGGCTAGCCAAGGTCACTGGCACGGCAATACGATTTGGCATAGACACGGTCAAGGGCACACCGTCACCTAGGAAAGGAACGAGTCACTTAGTCCCTCCCACAGCCCCTCCTAAAGTGAGCACACAAAGGTTTAAACTGCCAGCAGAATATTTGGCAAACCCTGGGCCACCCAAATCTTGCAACTGTCCCATTCAAAGCAGTTTGGTGGACAAAAATGAAAGATAACTGCGTTTTGGTGCCTGCACCTCTCAACCCAGCCACCCTCTTTGCTGCGAGTAAAAGCAGCCGACCTTTTCTGACAGCTGCTGCTGGAGACACCCGAGGATTGCTGGTCCCGCTGCCTGGCGCCACGCCGATGATGGGGAAGCGGATCTTTGGGGAAGAGAGGAGGGAAGGAGGCCCCGTGGTGGTGGGCGAGTAGCTGAACAGAGAGGAGCTGTAGCTGGGCCGCCTGCCTTCCCGCCTGTTACCATCGATTGCAGCCTGAAGCTCAGCGGGAGAACTGAGGGACTTCTTTTCGCATTCGTAGGCATATAAGTACTTCATGTACCTGGGAGAGAGATGAGCACAGGGAAATCTGAGTAGGTTTCTCAAACAGCACACAAAATTATAGGCTACAGCAACAAGCGTTGCATTCAGGAAGACTTTCAGATTGAGGTCTCTGGAGCTTTTGTCTGCATATCACGACCGCTTGGTTTGATAAGCATTTAGCAGTTTGGGCATGAAGTACAGCTCTCAAAGAAACTTCGAGTTTACTCAGTGTTTATAGGGAAGCACGTAGTTACGTACTACATACACGCACGAGGGCAGAAAAGAATCATCCAGAATTCCTTTACAACCAAGATACCACCTAAATTGATAAGAATTACTATCTTGGATGGTAATGCTTCATGCAAGGAAGGAAGCTGGAGGAATTACTCTTGTCCAAGTCATTTGTACGAATGAAGAGGCCTCCTCACTCCCTCCTCACTGTGCAAAGCGCTCTTCAGAGACAGAGCAAGACCATCCTCACCCGGAGGAGTTTAAGCTCTGAAGAGGCAAGAAAGGCGCAGGACAGAGGGAGATGCAGAGCACAGCAAGGGATGCGATGGCATTTTAGTGCTGGGATTGTTCAGATCCATGCTCTGGGACCCGCTGGACTTACTGGGTTCGGAGCGTGAATGCGGCACTGGTGATGGAGGTGGGCAGATTAAGGCCTTTGGTGATCTCTCGCCAGATCTTCTTGTTGATGATTTCCACCAGCCCTCCCTTCTCAGTCACCAGCTTGTAGAGCATGTAGAGATCCAGGATCTGCTTTGCCATGATGGGGATCCGATTGATGGGAGTTCCTGCAGGGAAACAGCAGGGAAGGAAATGTGGAGTCAGAGAGAAAATGAGGCCAAGGAAACAGGCAGGTTGGGGCTATCGATCTTCCTTCTAATAGGAAATTCAGGCAACTCTATTTGTGGCCTGACTTGAGGCCTCTCAACGGGTGAGTAAATAAGCCAGAGAAGTGTAGCTACATGGCACGTTGTTTTCATGAAAAATCCTTTCCTGTAGGCAAAAGCCATTATTAGACAAAGAATAACCTGCAGCTAAGAGCAACTTCTAAAATAGAAAGAGGGGAAGTGGGGACTATTCAATCCTAGGGGCACAGAGGAATCATTTTTTATGAGCTCCCTGGGCAATCTCAGATAAAAATCTGTATTGCCTGTGCTCAGGAAGGGGCTGAGCAGCCAGGCAACTCGAGCTGCTTGTAGGCTGGGATTCTGCACCCTCACTCCCCAGGATTTGCAATCCCACATCCCTCATGGACACTGACAGAAAAAGGTGGGAGACCATCTCGCACCCCCACATATATTTACCTCTGTCCTCCCTCCCAAGCACGTAAAGTTTTGCTGCAGCTTCTGCTCTTGCAAAGCATTTTCACCCTCCCGTCCTTCACCTTGGGCACGCTCCCCAATGACACACCGGTACGTCGGTAGCAACTTTAACCCAGCTGCTGGAGAGGTAAAACGAGGCCCCAGTCCATCCTTGCAAGGTCAGACAGGGAAACAGCTCTATCCTTCCTGCATGGTATTGTCATCTTGTGGGTTGAGGGGTAAGAAAATCAGATTTTTAACCTGGTAATGCCGTTTTAGTAGCACCTTTAAGTGACAAAGCGTGCAGGTCAAACTAATGAGATTTAGGCAAGGAGAGGAAGAAGGGGGAAAAGTGCTGACATAACAAACCTTTTATTTTGCATAGGAAATAGTGTCCCGGATCAAAGAGCCGTCCATCTGAGGTCAGTATCCTGCCTCCCACAACGGCCAGCACCAGCCTTTCCAGGAAAGCCTGCGAAGCACTGTAATGGACAATTCTGGAATCCCCAGCCCACAGGGGAGACTCCTGCCACTGCTCATCAGCCAGCGACTGGGCTAATGCCCCGGAGCAGAGCACTTTATGGCCCTTATAAATGGGGTTTATTCTGTTCAGTGAAAAGGAGTTCAGCTCAGCTCTGCAGATGTCCTCATTATACATGTAAGTGTAATTTTTTTTTCTTTTCCCTCTCTTTTCTATTTGAAGCCTGTTATGCATTAGCTCATGGTACCAATTCCCATAGGTTAATGAGATATTGGATAGACAAAGTAAACTTTTCCAGCTTTAAAAGGGCTGCTTTCGGTCTCACCGAGTTACTAACTTTTAAACTGGAAGAAAACAAAGAGCAACCTGATCAGGCTGGGGCCGCGCGCTCCGTCATTTTATATCTATCACATCCTCTTTTCCTCGCCTTGTCTAAACAACCCCTTCCCTGTCCACAGAGCAGTAATTCCACAAACTGCATCAGATCCTCTTCCTGCATTTCAGAGACAACAGTTCCCTCAGGGAGCAGAGATAGAGACATTTCCAAACTGTTTAAAGGCATTGTGGCTCCATCCATCCCAGCCGGCTGCCCCAAACCGGGAACTGGTTGCTCCCGACAGGCCAGCCTGTGTAAATGTGATCCTCAATTTGCTCCGGCTTCTCCTCAGCCACCATTTTGTCTCGCTGTGTTATTGCAAAGATTAAGAGCACACTAACAGTGTCATTGCAGGCACACAGAGGGCTGGGAGCGATCATGTTACCAGCCTTAAGTTATCATTCATCAGCTGAGCCACAGTAACCAGAGTCACACCCAGCTCACTCCAAATGAAAAGCAGGGAAATATTTATCTCAGAGGTTTCTAGGAAGAGCCAGGGTGGTTTTTTCCACCCCAAAATGCCTCTTCATTAACAGTTCAGCATTTCTGCCCTAGCAGCAAGGAAAGCTGAGGGGTCCTAAGCAAAGCCTTTGCTCCCCTGGGGCACAGTGAAGACCCTCTCCCCTCCTTCAACAACCCCGCGCTGCTCAAAGCCACCCGCTTTTCCCCAATCCAATTTAGGGAATAGCATTAACTTGTCCAGAAGGGACTTTCATCCAGCTCTCCTTGGACAGTGACCAGATGGAGAATGAAAGAGAAGGGTCATGGATAAGGCTCCTCAGGCAAACAAGCTGCTAATACAGAACCATAAGGAAATACCTACATTTAAATGTACTGCATTTAACCTAAGCACAGTTTTGCTCTTCTCTAGATCCTCCCATCTCAACATTTGAAAAGGTACCCAACTGTATTTATCCAAATGCTCCTGGGAAAGGGACAAACATGATCTACATCAGTGGGAAATAAAGGCTTACATCTATTTCCAGAGCGCCTGCTCATAGCTGGAGTCGAAACAGCCATTAGACCTGACCTCCCTGCCTCGTGTTACCACCCCTTTGACACCTTCCCTTCCGTAAGTTTGCTTTTAAACAAGATCCACGCACCAAAGTGCCCTGGAATTTAATGAGTAGCTTTATAAACTAAGCTAAAACTTAGAGGTTTTTTCTCCCCCATAAAATTTCTTTATGCAGGCTGAGAAACTTTGCAACAGGGACAAAACTACTTCCATCCTTCCACTACTTGAGCGTGGAGATGGTGTCGTTTCCCTCATGTGCTTTCTCATGGCACTGCTCCAAGTAATATCCCCCAGAAAAAGCAGTTTGGGGTTCAGACCTGGTAAATTAACTGTACTCTTCAGAGCAAGCCAGGATCTGACACCAAAAGAGCTGAGGAGCATGGAAAGGCAGCTCTCGGAGCCCTCTCCTCCCCCAGCCCCTTGCTGAGGAAAGGCGATAAAGTCTTTATTGGAAACCCCCAGCGCTCAAACAGGAAGGGCTGAAAAACGAGTATCATGGGACGACTGGATGCTGAAGCCGAGCGGATCCTTTCACAGGCGGCTGCAAGGCTTGTCAGGGGCCATGATGGATTACTGTCATCTGGCAGCATCAGGATTAATGATCCGGAGGTCAGAGGGGAGAATTCCAGAGGGAAAGGTCAGCAGCCGGGGGCACAGCATAAGACTTGTTGCCTTTTGATGGCAAACTCATTTTACTGTACTTTCAAGCCTCTCTACTCTGCTGGCTCTCAGAAATGCTGTACGTACCATGCTTGCCAAGAGGAAGCCTTGCCTGGCTCGAGAAGATCCTGGCTCCTCTTGTTTTCCTGCTAGACTTCTCTTCCTTTTAGTATCACCCCATTGGGCTATTCCCACAAGGAATCAGCCAAAGAGGGGGACGTGAGGAGTGTTTCCATTGGAAAACAGATGATGCATGTTCGCTGAGCATGGGAGACCTCAGGAAGACAAACTCTAGGGTGGGCAAACTCTGGAAGGAGAAAACTGAATCATCCCAGAGCCCAGAGGCTCTTGCTTCTCTGAAGGGAGAGACAGCTGTAACTACAATTCAGACTTCTGGAATCAAGAGTTTCCATGGAGGAAGCCCGACTGTCACTATAAACATCTCTGTCCTTCAAGGGAAATAAGCAGCCCCCTCGGCCAAGCTGTTCCACCCCGTTCAAGCACCTCTTCTGTTGCAGGCAGATGTTACAGAAGCCTAAAGGGCTTACACGGACAAGCTTGAATGTCCCCTATGTCCCCTGTGCTGAATAGGCAGGAGGAGTTTGATTTCCATCCTTCAAGAGCTATTTAAGAAGGGGCTGAGGGAGCTGTGAACCCCAGATAATCTTTCAATCACTGTTTTTACATCTATTGGCAATGGATCCAGGGGAGGGGCATTGGCTGAGCCATGAGCGCACGGAGGCTCTGCTCCGCTCAGTGCTGGGACTTAGCCTTTCCATTTCGTGACAGGGAACTAAGCTTTGGACCAACCTTCTCCTCACCCATCCGAGCACACTGCCCAAGGTCGTTTTTTTCCTCTTCTTCATCCTTTCTTAACCAGATAGATTTAGACCGAAATCTGAAGATGCAAACTGATCTTAAACAAGGAAAGCCACCCCTTAAGACTGTTCGTAACCAAATTATAGAGAACCCTCTCTCATTTTGCAGGGATTTGCTTGACTTTCAAGTCTTCCATGATGGAGATCTCCTGCCAAGGGCTACTCTCTCCTCTCCCCCGCTCGTGCTGAGCCATGCCCGCTGCAGGGAGTTCCCCACCAGCGCGCAGTTTAAGCCATGACTTGTCCTGCATGCACCAGAAAAAGAGCAGTTAATTATACCCAGCCTGCAGCACTACTTCAATCACCTCCCAGGTTTTTTTTCTTTCCCCTACCCAATTTACTTTCAGAAGTGTCCATTTTTTAGTAAGGAACAAAGGAGATGAGAATCCCAAGCATTTATTCCACAGAGTGACATTCAAAATGTAATAAAGCACAGCCTGGAGTGAAAAAATTGATGCAGAGGTGGCATTTTTAATCCACGACTTGTACAGGTAAGGAAAGAGCTGTTCTTTCCACATTCAGAAGAGAAACAGTATCAGACATCTGAAAGGAACAGGGTTTCTGCAGTAGCTTGAGGAAGTCCACAGTGATTTCAAATAATTCGGATCCAAATCTTGAAGATATCTTCATGTGTCTGAAGGGAGACAGTCATTACTTGGTGCAAATGATGTCCCCACTCTCCAAGGCTAAGCAGAGGTAAAATTCAGTTCAAGAGCAAAGCAGCAGCATAGAACATGAGCAAATCGACTTGAACCCTGCACTGCCTCAGCTCCTGGTTTGCTTGAATTCTTCGCCAAGGACAAACCCCAGCTGGCTCCACATGAAGCTGCCTGTTCAGCCACCCCGGCTTTTTCACCCACATTTTGTTTGTTGATTTGGTTGGAGCCTGTTCCAAGCAGTCAACGTTAAAACCCAAAGCAAAGGTACACAGAGGGAAGCCACCTCTCCCCTTTTCCTCCCCGTCCATGCCGTCGCTGATCTCATCTCTCTGCGCACAGCATTTCCACAGCGGGCATTCTCACCTCCCAACAGGACTGTCACCACCTGATCCGGGCGCCTGCAGACCATTAGCCACTCCTAGCAAAGCAGCAGCCAGGGATAGAGGGTAATTAATCGTGCTCTATTTGACAGGAGGCCCACTCCTTATCTGCACCCCTTGAAACGCCATCAGTTTCTGCTTCCCTCCTCAAGAAGCGAGGCTGACAGCAGCCCCTTATCAGATTTCAGCTGCTGAACCAGAGGCAGCCTAACTGGCACCCAGTGCCCTGCTTCTATTAGCAGTGGCTCCAGCACATAAGGTGCTTCTCCCTCCCTGAAACAGATCCCACAGAGATTTGCTCCCTTGCACCCAGCTCAGCTACAGTCCAGCTGTTTGGCAGCTACTGACAGCATTGAGTCCCATGTATTTGCTATTACACATCAGAGTTCAGATCTTGAACTGCCATGCTGCGTGGTGGTGTTTCCATATGTACCTCCTCTGAATCAAGTGGACAAACTTCTTCTCCAGGTCAAGAGAAGTACAAATACAGGAATGCACAGAAACGAGTGCAGCACTTAGGAAAGTAAAGGTAGGTCAGGCAGGCTGCACAAAGTAAAAAATGGGAGCATCTTCATGCCAAACAGCTCCGCCTTCTTCCATCCACCTTCAGTGTTGAGCCAGCTCCACTGCCTGAGTTCAGTAATCATTTAAAAACCATGCTGTGAAAATTTTGGGGAGGGAAAAGGCCAAGAACACCCAAAGCAAAGAGGAAGTAGCAATATAAGAGCTCAAGACCACCAGGATTCAGGATACAAACATTGAGTCTTTGAGATGCTGGAGAAACATGGCAATTTAACATCTCAATCTTCAGGGGAAGTGAGGAAAAACTCCTTTGACTCCACCACCCAGGAAGGAGCACCTGGGGTTCAGAGCTCCTCAGCTGGCAACCACTGGAGCAGACTGGGACCGGCTCAATCAGCTACAGAAAGGTTTATGTGCAGCAACAACAGCCAACCATGTCAAATTAATTTATTTCGTACCCTGTCCAGCGCCAACTCAGTTCCCAACAAAACATTTAAGCTGCTGAAATAATCTTCCTGCTGGCTAAATGTAAACCAAATCTCGTGTAAGACAGAACCAAGTAAACTCCAAGTACTATTTTCCCATTAATTACAACTGCAGCTTCTAAGATGATTTTTCTCTGGAGATAAAACAACTTTCACTCTAAACCACCATTTTTCAGCTGCTTAAAACCAAAGGCTATTAAGTACATGGAGTAGTGCACTTTCTGTTCCCTGTTCTGAAAGGCTCCAACTGCTTAAAGAATGCAGAGGCATGTCAACCAGAATGCCAATTTCCCCCTATGCCTTAAAGAAAACTCATTCTTTCTAACAATATAAAAGTAAAAACCTAAAATGCTGTGCTGATACCCACTGCTTACCATTTGCACAAGACTCTAGTGACAATTTTTTAAAGTCAGGAAAGTTGACCAAAGAAGAGGTTCTTTAGAGGAGGTACAGGAGGCAGAGATGTAGCTGTGTACAAATCCAAGGGTCTAATGGGGCAAAAGGCTTTGCAGTGCCTCACGTGAGATGTTTCCACTGGAGAAAATCATCTGCTATTTAGGGAGGCATTTGCTGTGACTCAGCTAGAAGCAGGTAGCATGAGCAAAAGGATGCTGAGGATTTATGGCTATTGATGTCTCATTTAGAGAGCTACATTGCTTAATTCAGATTAAAAAATATCTCCAGAGGATCAAAGGGAGAAACCTGCAAAATTGAATCAGTAGAAGGATTAAACGTATTCCCTAAACAAACATTTCATAAACACCACTTGGCCTATAGGTAAAAGAATCCATCAGTAAATGCTTTTGTCAATACCCTGGATTTGTTGTATTTCCCCATCTAAAATGTGCGGACAGTGCATACAACAGCAGGAAAACATTAAACCCACACGCTCAGACTGACAAAGCCCCTTCTATGTATATACACATAAAACCCCAGAATGGTCAAGCCATCTGGGAAAACCAAGGTCATGCAGAAACCTTGAACCAAATTAGTAGAGCTGTACAATTGGAGACATTTTATGAGGTCTTCACAAAGGCGGTACTGAAAATGAACAAAAACGGTTTCCCGTGAAAGGCGGCCCTTCCTCACACACCATAGCATGCAGTTACATCTCTTCCCCATTGAACCTTTTCTCCAGACGAATGCCTTACATGAACACTGAGGATCCTTCCAGGGGATCAAATGGTCCTGCTGCTACAGCTCTCTCCTGACGAGCACTGCTGGAATACAGTCAGCTCAGTTGCTTGTGGCTGCCTTAGCGGCTACAAGAGTCATGCCACAAAGAGTCCTTCACTATCTGGGGACAAAACTCATCACACCCATGTCTTCTATCACACAAAAAAAGATGGGAGACAAAAATTTAGCTTCAGGGTGTGTTCAGAGTAAGACAGACCTGAAAACTGGAAGATGTCCTCAAGTTGCACCAGGGGAGGTTTAGGTTGGACATGAGGAACAATTTCTTCCCCAAAAGGCTTGTGAAGGGCTGTGCCAGGCTGCCCAGGGCAGTGGTGGAGTCCCCATCCCTGGAGGGGTTTCCAAGCCG
>JAVSBS010005113.1:0-21730 GCA_033124195.1 Coracias cyanogaster | reverse complement strand
TGGAGTCCCCATCCCTGGAGGGGTTTCCAAGCCGTGGAGGTGTGGTGCTGAGGGACATGGGTTAGTGGTGACCTGGCGGTGCTGGGTTAATGGTTGGACTCTTGATCTTAAAGGTCTCTTCCAACCAAAACAATTCTATGATTCTATCTCTAATGCCGAGTCTGAGCTGAGTAAATGAACTTGCCCAGCTGGCTACATACGTTTCTGTAATAAAATTCTTTTCAGTAACACTAAATATAAGATCACTCTGAGTTACTTCAATGGGTGCATCTCTAGCCTGGGCACTTGGAAAACTGCTCCTTCCTGCAGCATCCTCTGGGCCAGGCAGAACAAATCCAGCCTCTGGGCCAGGCAGAACAAATCCAGCCTCTGTGCCTCCAACACAACCTGCTCCTCCATGCACCAGCAGAGGAGCCTCAGCCTCTGCCCTTCCAAATGTCCTGAACTACAATCCTGCCCACAGAGCAGCTCCTCATGCAGCAGGAGGTTAAAAATGCAGCTTTGCAGAAACCAGCCCTCAAGACATCAAGGCTAGAGCTTGTCACCAGCCACCAGAGCAGCAGTGAGGGAAGGCACTGCTGGAGCTGCTTATCCCTGCTCCGCCCGAGGACAGACAACCTTCGGTTTGAGACTGCAGAAGAGTCATGGGAAGGGAAGGTGGAAGTGGTAATACAGCAAACAAGCATCGTCCCTGCCGAGCTGCATCAGTTGAGTCCTGCTTTAGGCCTGGTTTGAAGCAAGTCCTGCTCACTAATTGCCGGCCTCTTCTCTCCCCATCTGCCCCTTCAATCACAGCCATGGTGGGACCCATTCACCTCATTCCATACGAGGAATAAAACATCCAACAAAGGAAGAGTTACAGCTTTCCTCTCATCTCCCCCTTCCATCATTATTGCCACTGAAGGGCCATTTTATCACTTGCAGCTGCGGTCATTCAGCGACAACCTGCTGTGCTCAGAGGCAGATGAGACCCGCACATTTGATCTGCATTAAGCCTGTTTCATGGCTTCACATTTCTAGGTACATTCCTAACAGCAGTACCAACAACCAAATCTTTTCATCCCTCCAACTACTCAGTAGCTCCTGTGAAATCTGTCATTTATCTTTCCCATTGGGCTTTTTTTTTTTTTTGGTTTAGCATCAGCAATCTGGGCCCCAAATCCATCAGCCACAAACAGGGGCCAGCGCTTCTCAGCTCCTCCTGGACAACGGCAAAACCCCCATCTTTACAGCAGCAATGTTTATTAGCAGAGCTGCTTTCCATTCCCTTCAGACACGAGGTGTGAATTAACCAGCTTTTCACACATACTAGCTAAGAAACCCAGCACTTGGCTCTTGGGTGCCATGAGCCCTCGGTTATATCCATCTTTGGGAGACTCAGAACACAGCAGCTGTTCAGCCTTGTTTGGTTCAGGATGCTCCTTTAGCACAGGGAGAGGAGAAAGGAAAGCCTGAATGGTATCCTGTGATAACTTTGCTGTAGAAGGTGCATGATTTTTGAAGATCCCCAAACAGGACACAGTGGGCAAGTCCATCTGCTCAGTAGGAACCCAAAGCCCTGCTGTCGATTGCGGTGGGGAGAGCAGGCATGGGAAAAGTGGACAGCACAGCTTCAGAAAAACCGTGCCAAGTCCCGAGATTTCCTCTGCTACTGCAGACACAGCAGCTCAGACTAACGACGGATGAGAAGCTGCCTCAAATAACTTCTCCTGTCTGGTTCTATCAACCTGAAGAAACTCAGCTCCTTGGAGTCATTCTATTTCTTTTGGAGGTCTCAAAAGCAAGCCCACAGCTGCAATCCAGCCAGCTCCCCAGTGCAGGGCTAAACATTTGCAGGCCCTCTGTCAGTTCACAGCATCTCTCCCCCTTGAATGCTGGGCTCTTAGATTTCATTTTCAGCCTTCTAGCAAGCAAGAAAACAAGGGAGTGTCCAGAAAACAAATACACTTGGAAATACCCAGATGATTAAAAGCTAAACTCCTACAGCAACCAGCTGGTGACCGGCTCAGCCCCTGCACCAGCAACACGTCAATTATAAATAATTAAAAGGTAATAGGAAGGAGACACTGAAGTATTAAGCAGATTTCTCTCTAGGTATCTGGAGGTTTCTATTGCTGCCAATCACACCCTTCAGATTGCCCCAGCCCTTACATGAACATGTGAGCTCAGGTTAACATCTGCAAGTGAACTAATTCAGCCTGGTTATGCTTCTGCACATGAAAGCCAAAAATACCAGCAAAACGCAGCTCTAATTTTTAACCAGCTTGGAATTATACAATACCACATATATATACATTTTTGTTATTAATAGCTTGCAAAGAGGGAACTGAACTGTGATAACTAGGGGACAGAAAGATACTTTTGTGATATCCCAGCTACTTCACACGTGCATCATCACTCCCGTAGTGAGGAGCGATGCAAGGTGCTGACACCGCAGGGAGGAATGTGAGAAACTGGCTTCTGCACTCAGTTACACAAAATTACTAAAAAAGGGACGCTGACACATTGTGAATCTAGAGGAATATGTGGCTTGATGTTTTCCCAACCCTCAGGTTGCATGCCACTACTGTGAAGGCATTCACACTCAGCTTCCACATGCCACTGAAATCAAACATGAGAAGATGTGTGACCATGCCACCCAAAGGGGAGAGCAGAGAATCCTCCAGTGGTACTCGGCCTTGTTTCAAAAAACCCGCGGGAAAATAGGCTTTTTGAGCTCTTCAGAGCACGGACAACATCTGTGTTTGGTAGGACGGTAAAGAGATTGTTTCTGAAATTAAGTTATAGGACACGGGAGTTCTTTCCTCCCACGCTCCTTATCTCCCAAGGCAAATATCTCAAGTCTTACCACTGCTCTTCCACCTGATCTGCAAGCTCGAGGGCTGGAGTCATTCTTCCAAACTCAAAGGAGGAATTCAAAGGGCAGCAGCACCCCCCTGCCCCATTTTCCCCTGTCAAGTTCAAGCAAGCGCTCACTCACCCCTCTTCTGCATGAAGATGAAGAGGTCATCCAGGAACTCTTTCCGCTCAGGGTCACTATCCAGTTCATAGAGCTGGCGGGGAAGAAATAGAAGTGAAGGTGCAATCCATAATGAGATAGAAAATAAAGTATTAATATTAGCTTCTTCCAGTGGGCAATGTGGTGTTTGTACTGGAGGGGTGAAAGGCAACCACAGGCAAAGAGGCCAAACAAGGGAAGATTCCTGAGCATTTTGGGGGACAACGCTGCAGGGACAGTTGGAAGACCTTGCTCAGGCCTCAGTAACACATCCAGGCACAGCAGAGCCCGGCACCCTGAAAGGAACAGGATTCAGCTCAGTCAACAGCACTGCTAGAGAGCAGGGGATGAAGCCACCTGAAAGCAGAGGGTAGAGAAGCTATTAAGACAAGCTGGACAGAAAGAGGAGACAACCAAAAGGAAGGTGACAGCAGTTCAGGGCCCCTCAGTGGTGTCCCTACCTTTGAGGCACCAGGGAGGTAAACTTCTCTGCAGCTTCTCCCAGCCCTCATGATCCCCTCTTTCAGGGGTTGTCAAGTAAGTGACAAACTCCTAGTTCCTTGAAGGAGGAGATGAAAGGACAGAGCCTTCCTGTAACTATTAATGCCTAGCAGGAAAGGCTTCTCTGAAATAAGCCAAAAAGCCTTCAAAAACATCAGAAACCAGCCTGGAAGCAGTTTGCTGCAGAAATCATTTTACCAAAAGGTTTAAAAATCCCAGGCACTGAAAATAAAGCTCCACAGGCAGCTTATTCCAACGGAGAGGCGCTGTATGCTAGCGTTACCCACTGATGTTTCAGAAGGGACAGGCACAAGCACACCTTACAGCTACCTCATGAACAGAAAAATCTAATTTGCACCTATCAGGAAGCCTGTGAGGCCACAAACTGACAGGCTGGAAGGGCTGGAGTCAATCTCTCACTGAGATGCGGGAGGATATAGAACAAGACAGAAGACAACACTGTACATGAAGAATTCAGTTCCTTCTCTCGTTGGCTTTCAGGAAGAATCCTGCATCCCTCCAGGGAAGTTTTTGCTGGTTGTAGCTACTTTTGTGGAGCAGCTCAGCAGAAAAGCAAAGATTCATTGGGAAGTATGTATTTCAGCCTCTCCAAAGGTGAGGCTACCTGGTATTCAGCTAGTTGGAAAGAAGCGGGGCTTTTTTGGGCTTATTGCCTGTGAAGCTCTGTGCTTCTCACACCCTGAGCTCTGGGAAGAAAACAGCAGCAGTGTGTTTACAGAGCAATTAGCTGCAGTCTTTCAGAAAGGGGCAGCTTAGCTGAAAATGAATTCCTCTGGCTGGCGTGACACGAGGCTGCCACATTCAGATCCACGACCACAGCACTCATCAGGGCCAAGAAATGAAATACTCTCCTCCTAGCTGGAGAAAATATTGACTGAGATTCTAAATGTCAAAAGTCTGGTTATTAAGTCTTTGTTCAAACCATATTCCAGTGACTCAAGGCAATAAAATAATCCAACAAAACAGCAGGTTTGTAGGCAGAAGGTTGCAGGACAAAGCAGTTTTCTTACAAATTCACTATAAAGGAATAGGGAGGGCTCCATAGTCAACCTCTGTCACAGATCACGGGAAGAATTCTCCAAAGTTACACCGTTCCCCAAATCCCTGTGGATCAGACTGACCTTGGCAAAGTCTCGTGAAATTTCTCTTCCTCGGCATCCATCACCTTCATCGCTCCAGGTCACGCTACCATTCTAGGGAAAAGAGAAATGAAAGGGTGAACAGATTGCTAGGGAAAGGCTTTGTGGAACCAAGAAAACTTAAAAATGTGCATTCTGGGGGCACAAACATGCAAAAAGCAGCTGCTGGCTTAGACCAAAAAGACTAGAAAGACAGGGACGTTTATGCATTTGTTACAGCAAGCCCCACATCATTTTTTTCCCAAGGGCACATCCTGAAGCCCCTGTAAAAGGTGCCAGTGATACCCAGACATCTTCCTTTCTGGTCACCAGGTGACACCGAACACACTTGGAAATGCCTTGCTGTCCTCCTCCCATTTGCCTACAAAACCAAAATTGAAGAAAGAGGGAAATAATCCCACTAGCAAGCTTCTTGCCAACCCAGGACCCTTCCTCCTGGAAGCTCCTGGATGTGGATTTTCCCTAGAGAAATGGAAAGCTCAGCTTTGCTGGATTAAGGTTCATTCTGCTTGGGCATTAAAAGGATTACTCTAGTTAGGCCTGTTCTACCTGGTAAATCACTGTCCTGAAATGATCAGGAAACCAGCAGATGCAGTCCCTGGCTCTTATGACATGGCCAAGACCAGAAGAATGACCCTGAAATATGTTCAAACGTGTTTAAATTATAAAATTCATAACGCTTCAGTATAGTGCGTGCTCCAGAGCCACTCAAGGAAAGAGCAGAGCCAAATCCACATGGCAAGGTAGCTTGGACTACCCTGTCCCGATAAACACACAGCATCCTGACATGAACAGAGAAGCACTGAGGAGAATGAGGTTTCAGCACAAAAAAACCCCAAACCATGTGAATTAGAGAGGTGGTCCAGTATCTGAAATCTTGGAGTCATCTGGCTGTGACACACACATTGAATTAGAAAGATGAATAGCTCTTGTCAAGGCCAGGCAAAGCTACATTTCTCCCCTTAAAACCCACTGCAGCAAGCTGCCCTAATGCCTGCTGATTTAGTTTGAGCCAGTAATTCCTGCTGGAAAGTCAATTATCCAGTGAGTCCCATCAACTGAAAGATATTTAATGGGGGATTATTGCCACTTCTGTTATGTCAGCTGTTTATTACAGCAGATCAATTCCCAGCCCTCTCTAGGAAGAGATCTGAAGATCGGTTTTGTCCACAGGAGGATTCATCTGGGTGTCCTTTGCTAGCAGAGATTAAAAACATAGAGATTTTTTGCTAATTACGGTAAGATCCAGCTGCTCCTAAAACCCCACTGAGTGTTAACTCAGCTCCACAAACCTGTGTGAACAGTCAGAAGAAGAGACAGTCTCTTCAGAAGTGACAGCTATTTCCCATCCTCAACTTTATTCACTCCAAGTGCTCTCTTCCCAAGAGATTTGGTTATGAATCCAGAGGGTAAAACTGCTCATGATGTTAAACCGGGTGCTCCGAGAAGCAAACCAGTTTCTTTCATAGGGAACTTTGGTCATGCTGAGAGCTTATTCCGCTACATTTGAGGACAGGAAAGAGAAGAGGGCTTAAAGGAGACAATCCTCTGCTGCCAGTGGGTTTGAACTTGGTAGCATTTCCAGGGACAAAACTCCCCATGGGGTTAAAGACTCTTTGGAAGTTATTTCACTCGTTCCATTTGAAGAAAAAGGGCGATTAGAAAAGAATGACAAGATTAAATATTGATACAGAGAATAAGCAGAATATATTCACGCCTACTTCTCATACCTCCATCCTGAGAGCACAGAAGTACTGCTCCCCCACATCTCACCAGTGAAAAGGAGCTTAAAGCTCGCTGAAGCCATCCAGGGTTTGCCATATGTCCAGAAAATTGGCAGAGCTGGAATCACCTGGCATGACACGGAGGGAGCCAAGGTGAGAGACAGGGGACAGCATTAGCATTTCCTCTGCAGTGGCTGGAAAGGTTTAAAGCCAGTCTCCACTCCCCACGTTAAGCTATCAGGAGAGATAAGGAGAGGGCTGCTCACTCACCCCGGTGTCATCAGCAATCGCTGTGGAGACACAGGGACAGAGCACAGCGTTGGTTTGGGTAGCAGAGTTCCCAAAGTCTCGGGCTAGCCTGAAATGTCAGCTCAGCAGCCGGGGAATAAAGGCGTATTTATTCAGAGGACAAGAGTCCAAGCACCAACAGGCACTTTCCCAGGCCTCAGCTTTGATCTTGAAGGGACTATTCTGCTTGCCAAAAGCCAAAACCTTTGGGTCCCTGCCAAGGCTACAACCAAAGATACCAAATATCAGAGCAGCGACCTGAGCACAACTGGAATGGGTAAATCAGTGAAGAGCCACACAAATCTGCTGAACCAAGACGTGCTCCATGTGTAGAACACACTATACTTTGCACAGCAAGAGAGCTCCGCAGGAGCTTTGGTATCAAGCTTGCTTTCTATTCCTCCTAGGGAAACAAAGTTCTCCTATGCTGAGAAGCCCTCTGCTGTATAAGCAGCAGGAACCTGAGAAATCAATATATCCTCACAAGTCATTAAAAGACCTTTGTATAAGTCAGGCAATAGTAGCAGGAAGGAAAAACCACTGCTCAGAGAGGCAGGTCCTTCTCTGGGGAGCGTCCTGCCTCTCCCTCCACCCCTTGGTACCAAGGGAATTTGCTGATGCTTGACAAACAGCCCTCGCGTTACTGGTTTCTTGCAGAATAAAAGGTGGTAGAAGTGGCACAGGCTCTGCCTGAGCCCCCATGTGAAGCCTGTGTGGAAAGGCAGAGGTGTTGGGAAGGGCTGGTCACCTTAAGGGGCTGCTGGCAGGGCCAGGGAACCTTCCCTGAGCCACAGACACACCTTGGAGGCCATCAGAGCACCCCCCTGGACCACCCCCTCCCCAGGCCTGGCTTCAGAGGCAATTATATCTGGAGCTATTTTAGGATTACTCCCTAACCACCTGGAATATCTTATTAGAGGGAAGCTCAGATGTCCAGAGCAATTTTGGTTTCCAATCCCACATTCAAAAGCCAGAGTTAACCCTGAGTTGCCAAGCAGACAGAAAAGGTTGTGACAAACCACCTCCCTGCTTCTTCCAGTCTGTTCTTTTGAGGACAGAAACCTTGTAAACAAGCAGCCTCACCCCCTCCCTGCAGGACACCTACCTCTCAAATATCACCACCTCATACCTCTGTCCCTCCAAAGCCCTAAAGGAATCAAAACTCTGTGCTCAATAGAAAAAGTATTAATTCATTAAAGAATCAAAACAGGAGAGCAGCTCATCGTCTCCTTCTCCCGTTGTGCCTGCACCAATTGCACTTAGTGTGCGAGCAGGGACATGGAGGAGAAATTCCAAATGCTCCTTTTCCAGATCGTTCTTTTCTTCACCCCATCCCAGTTTCAGACAGGTGCTTTGAGAGAGGCTCAGCTAAAGCCCGGACTACAAAGTTCCATTCAAATGTCAAATCTCTGAACTGCAGAGAACCCACTAAAGCTTTCATATGTAAAAGAAAAAAACCCCAAACCTCAAAATCATTCTGTGCCTCCTCTACTGCAGACCTCCAGTTTCAACAGAGGTTTTAGGCCAGAAATAGGCTGAAATGCCCACTTAGGGGCTAGGCTAAATGTCGCAGTGAAAAGAGAAAACCCCTCCCCTACCCTATGGGTTAACTGAAAGCACCAAGTCAATGAAAAGGTACAGGGGCAGCAATTTCAGGATTATCGGAGAATCCACAGAAATTCCTTTTGTGGGTAGAGTTAAGCCTTAGGAAGTGAAACAGATGCTATTTTAAAGAAAACTGTTGTACTACAAAACGCTGATAAGATCAGGACTACTGCCCTGAGCTGCAAGTTCTCAAGCACGGAGCACCATGTTATAATTACCGTGTGCACAAACTGCCTGGTAAAGCTCTGCTGCAACTGGAATAAACCCTTCCTCGTCTAATAACAGAGCTCAATTCAATCACTGCAAGCTTCAAAGATAGGCTTTGAAAACATTTTAGTGATTTCAGGAATGGCAGGGAGGATGGGGCAGGAAAGAAAAGGAATGAAGTTAACAGATTAATTCCCCTTTTTTTATTAAGTCTCTTTTTTGTGCTCCCATGACCTAGCAACTGCAGCAGCAACACAATTCTTTGCAAAACAGGCATCTGCTTCCTTCTCCTTAAGGAAAAGTTGGACTCTTTGTGAATGGCTCCTATTCACCAATACTCAGAGGAATTAACTAAAATGTAAGCGACAAGACTATTTGTTCAGTGCTAGATGGCTGTGGGAAGAGAAATTCTCACTGCCACAGGAGATAGTCACAGATTTACCCTGAAGTGAGAAAAGCAGAAGTGAAGAACACGACACATTCGAGCTCTTGCCACCTACGGTCTCCGGTGTTCGCTCCAATTTCTATAACTGGCACCAAAGGAGACGAGCTGCAACTATTTCTAAAGATAAATTTAGCACACGAATAAATCCTAAAATGAGCCGTATCTTCCCCAGGATGTAAATGAGCTTCTTGCTCTGTTCCTCTGCTCTGCCTCCAGACACAGCATGGTCACTGCAATACAACCCAGCCTTGATGAAACCCATGGAATTGCCTCGAGTTGAAGAGCTAGGGGAATTCTCTGATGTCTCTTTCTTGGTTCTCCCCTCTCATAGGTTATTTGGTATATTAACCAAAAAAATGACTTTGTTGCTCCAGCCACTGATGTGACACCTTAAATTACACATCAGTAGGAGCAGCAAGTGAGGTACTCAGGCAGAAACACTGTCGCAGGGCTGAAGACATCATCAAAACAACCCTAACTCAGGAACTTTAAGAGAAGCAGCAACTGGCAATTTAAGAATTAAAATCTGTTCTTATGAAAAATACCTTTCACTAAAAGAGAAACCAAACCATTAATGAAGAATTCTCTTCCCGCTACATTATAAAAAGTAAAATATTCAGTGACCCACATTAGGAATGAAAACTCCAACCTGTAATTGGGCCCTGGATATCTGAAATATGCAGGAGGCGAAAAACGCACCATGTAAAATGCAACTTTTTTATTCCTAGGACCTTCAGCCCCTCCGGATTAATGAGTATCTCCTGAGCAATACCTCAATCCACACACCACTTGAGGCACATACTTAAGGTTATGGAATCTCAGCCACTCATTCCTAGCCCCTTGAGCAAAAGCGAAGTAATTATTTTAAGCAGACTTATCTCATTAAATGCCATGACCTTTGTCAAAGTTTAGGTCAGGATTTTCGGTGATTTCGGAGAATCGAAGGTGAGACATCCCCCAAAACAAGAGCACAACCCACTCTCTGGAAGGCAGACAGCTGCCAGCTGTAGGGACACTTACCTCGCTGCGTTTAAGGATGCATTAAGGACCAGCTGATGCCTGAAAACCTGGGCTTTATTTTAACATTCCACAAAGGAATGGGCATATTGGTGCTCATGCTGGAGTACCAGCCTGACCAAATTGCTCACATTACTGCTGCACAACACCAGCCTCGAGTGGAAAAGGAGTAAGACCAGCAGCTGTAGACCTGCCTTCCCTACCCGGCTCTCCCTGGTAACCAGAGACAGCGCCAAGCAATGCGAGAACCCGCAGGACAGGGATCAGCACCCAACCATCTGCTAAAAGCAACATTTGCACCCGTGGAATTAAAAACTCATTTTTCTTCTGAGACAGGCAGCCCACAACGCCCTTTTCCAGCAGAGCCTTGACGGATTTGCAGGGGATTCGAGCAAGTCTGAGGAGCGAGTGAGCTGAGCACAACTTCCCCCCGGCTCCTCCCTGGCTCTTCTTTCGGGATTGCAACTCCCCGACAAGCAGCTCCACTCCCTTGTTGTTTTGTGCTGACAGGATTCCCACCGCCCCTGTGTCATAAGCTGAGCCAGCTCTTTTGTCTGCTGGCTTGTTCTACAATTATTTACTTGGCTGTCCAGGAGCGGACAGAATGGGGCTTCAGCTCACTGGTAGTTTCCACCTTTCTGCCATCTTCATGCCACGTACCTTCCAAGCAATCTTAGCCTTACGCTTCCAAGAGACATTTTTCTCCAAGGGCATCACTTTTAGAAGAACAACGCACATTTGAAAGAAGAAATAGAAGTGACGTCCCCCCCACACACTTCTTCCGCAAGCAACAGCCATTACACATACCACAAATGCTCCACACTGGAAGCAGTGTGTACTGACTGGTTATTAGCCTCCATCTCAACAGGGGCTAAAAAATCCCAAAAGACAAGTTCAGGAGTCATTCTGAAAACAAAATACAGGCACTTCTGCATCTGAGCCTGTTTTTGACCATTTTAGGCAAAGACAAGAAGAAAAAGCCCATTATCTTTAGAGTATGCCTTTGCAATGAACGATTTCAAGCACGGCTGGTGCTGTGCTACCATTTAGCACACAGAACTATGTGGACAGCCCACAGTTGCACACATCTGTCACATTAACAATACTTTCCTTCCCACCTGCCCCCCCTCCAGTTTATTCCTCTTCCTCCCACCAGCTCATTACTGGTGTAGCGCAGTTAAATTTTTACTCCCTGGTATGCAGACTTGGCTGGTGAATGCAAACAAGCTGATCTGCAATATTTACCCTACTCGAGGTGAATATAGCATTGCTAGTGTTGGACTCTTCAAGAGGGCCTTGTGAGCACCTTAATGACGTTGTTCACCAGCGTGACTGCAAAGACAAGCCGTGCCTTGCTGGGCAGAGCATCCAGCCCAGTCTCCAGACCACCTAGCCCTGTACTCCACCTCACAGTGCCAGGAGAGAGGATTCTAGGAGAACACACGAACCTGCCCACTTTCTGCCATGCTTTCCCCCCCTGTAGAACTCCTGTAGCACAGCACATCCCCACTATTCCTTTCTAATCCATTCCTTAACTTGATGTCCGTGAATGTCTCTCAATTCCTTTCTTTACTGCTGTACTACCCATCTCCCCAGCAGTGAAACAGATAAACACAGCAGCCAGAGAGTTTTCATTTTACTTCCTGATAAAGCTTTATGCTCTCCGGCTTCCAGAAGAAGCTGGCCTTAAAGCAGATTAAGCTGCACCCTACTCAAAATACTCAATTCCTGCTGGAACAGGCCAAAGTAACCAGATCAGTATTAGTGCCTGATCTATCAATTGTCCTTTTTTTTTTTTTTTGCTATTTCACATCAGCTTAGACCAGCTCTGGCACACTTATGGTCATCTGTCTTCCCAGAATGATGCAAGCGACCTAGTAATCAAGCCTATTAATTCAGATTCACAGGACTCTCACAAGATAAGCAAGTGTTGGAAAGAAGCACAATGAAACACTTGTTAGCACTGGCCAAGCTAGAAATAAAACCAGCCAAAGCCTAATGCTAAGTTTATTGGGTTTTTTTTTGAAAGCGATCTCCTAACACCGGGGGCCTGCCTATTCTCCACTCAGAGACCTAGAAGAGGAACTTTTCACCAGCTACTCAAGTAAATTCTGAAGCAATTTCTCCAGCAACCATCCCCTGACATACCCACCTCATTTCACTAAGCAGCTTGAGTAATTCTGTTTTTTTTTCAACCCAACCCTTCCTGAGGAACAAGCACCAAGAAAACACGGCAGCAATTGGTTGCCTGCAGCATCCCATGTGCCGGCGCTGCTTGGCCGGCGTTTACAGCACCAAGAGGACAAACACCATTCACGTAGCAACTTTGAGGAGTTTCTGCCACACGTGTTGGTATAGAAACACCAAACCTGTCCCATTTTGTGGGAGCAGCTGGGCAGGAGCCACGCTAAACAGGAGAAGAAATAAAGCCTGCTGAGCTTTAGCAGCTCCTCCTCAAACTGCTGCCTGTGACAGTATAAACCAAATCCTCTCGTGCATGCAAGCACCAGCTGAGGGAAGAGCCTGCCCTGAGCGCCCACAGCAAACTTTCGAACATCTCTGGTTCCCCAGCTGCCACAATGCAGCTCCAGCTTTTCTACTTCATCAGGTTTGCAGAAGCGAAGGAAACAACAGCTCTGGTTTTGTCCATACAAGGTTTCTGAACTCAAAGAACTCCATCTGAAGCAAAACCTTCTTCACTCTGGTTAACAGCTGTAGAGAAGGACAACTAAATCCAGCTTTTTCTGTAGTTAAACCCTGCAGACACTCAATGTCTCTGGAAGGCCACTCAAGTCAGCTCTGTCACAAAATAGCACTTAAGTGCTGCATTGACTGAAATAACTGCTTACAACCAAGAAAAGAATTCTTGATCCTCTGGCATTCATCTAAAAGGAGTAATTCTTCATCCAAACACAGAATTAACCTCCTCCCCAAACCAAGCAGGAGCACGTCAGCTCCTTCCTTCCAACATGTGAACTACAAAGCGGCTCACTCACAGGATGGGTGGCAGCACACTCGCCCTTCCCTGCCTGCCCACACCACCCACCACAAATCCAGCTGCATCCCGGAGGCCTTACACAAAGGGGTGATAGACGTCGGACGTGAAATAACTCCAGTGAGACATTAGCAGGCAAGTGTCTGCACCAAAAATAAATATAACACTGTCCTGTTCCATTCGGAATGGCAGAGCAGCAGTGAGAGAAAAGATAAACGAGGCAAAGATCAAACCCTTACCTCCCCAAAAAACGTTCTGCAACAGACGTTTCTGTATCACTAGCTAGAAATCTGTGCCTATAAAGCAAATGGAGCTCTTGTGAAATCTCTTTAGAAAATCATAATAAATCCCAGAGGGCACAACAGGGAAGCATCGCTCCACTCTTGCGCTCTCTCTCCAAAGCGTCTGCAAACAGCCAGCACTTGTCACAGGACACCGGGCTAAAGAAATCCTCGGTCTGACTGAATATGGTCATTCTTACACAGGAGGAAGTAACGTTCACACTGACCTGTTTGAGCTGCTCGTCCAAGCGCCAGCTTGGGCGTCCAGACGGGGAACCGGAATATGGTTGCTTAGTAGTGTCTTTACCCTGTTCTTCCTTGCCCTGCTGTCCCCGCTGGTGCCCTGAAGATGGGAGAGGATTAGAGGTAGAGGCCACTCTTTGGTTGTGATGAGCAACTTTGGGAGCATGAAAATATTTCAGAGCAGAGCAGGTTTCTTTTCCAGTCACGTCAGCACCATCCTCAAGATCACCACCTTCCAACTCCCCTTCTTCTTCCTCCTCCTCCTCCTCTTCTTCCTCCTCTTCATCCTCCTCTTCCTCTTCTGGCTCCGAATTCATGCTGCTCTGATCAAAAGCTCGCGTAGCTCCGGCTGCAGGTGGGCCTCTGGCCAAGGGACCAACAGTGGAGCCGCCCGAAGCCCTGCCAGATGTGGCTGCGAGGACAGCCTGCTGCACGGCCAGCTGCTGCGTGTAGAGCAGCTGGGCTTCTCTCATCTGCCTCTGCTGTCTCTCTCTGGAATCCATCTGCAGAGGCGGCTGCTGCTTCTGCTGCTGCTTCTGCAGCTGCTCGACCACAGCTTCCAGCTTCATCCCGCAGTTTGCATGGCTGGGAAAAAGAGCGGGGGGCGGTTTTGGACTTTATCTGTCAGGGTTCAAGCCCCGACCTTGGGAGATTGGCAGAATCTGAAAGATAGGCAAATATTTGTCTGTATGAATATAAAATGCTTTCATCTTTTCCCCAGGAAGAGGATAAATAGAGTGCAAAGCCAATACTCTTTCCTGTGCAGGAGACCGTGAAACAATCAGCTTCATGTTTAACAGCCTCAGGCTCAAACTTGCATTCAATTTTCAGACTGTTTAATTGTATTTTCAAGCTGAACACATTTGCTACAACCTCACTTTCATACACCCCAAAGACAGCATCTGAAATGCCTTTTGTCTGCAGTCCCAGCAGTTTGGGGTTGTCAGAATCCTTCCGCGCTTCCTCAGTCATGACTTTTGAAATGTTAAACCTAACATCTAGGGTTTGGTGCTTCTGAAAATACTGCCTTAAAAGGAGATAGCCGGGGTGAGAAGCTTGACCATATTTCTATTACAAAATGGGCAGGAATTTATCGCATGCCAGTTATCTCTGAATTCTTTTATGCTTTCATGACATTACTAAATTCTTTATACCTTATACACCTTCCTTAAAATAAACAACTACATTTCACCATTATTTTTCCCCAGGAGAGCCAGATATGAGCAGAGCAAAGACTTCCGTAGCTTGAAACCAACTGCTGAGCCCCGAGTGACTCCTGCTTCTGGTCCCCAGCACATCTCAAGCCCTGGCTGCGGCTTCCCTTCGACTTTCCCAGACGAAGGACCTAAAGGCTTTCCCAGCTCTCCATTTTGAGCCCCTGCTGAGCCAGCACTAGCCTCCTCTTGAGCAAAGACCAGCAGAAACACAGCTCAGATATACAGTAAATCCCAGAAAGACAACTACACCTTTAATACCCAACCATTAAAAATCAGCACGCGTATTTTGGACTTTGTGACACAAACAGGGCCCGCAGACAAAGATGGTCCTTCTCTGCTGGTTTTCTTTGGGTAAAAAGATGCCTAAACGGATCCCACTTGCTGCCCTTCAAGGTTCACTGATATCAAAATACAGTCAGCTTGGAGAAACAAAGGAAAGGCCAACTACAAACAAGCTACAGAGTCTCCTGGCCACCTCCCACCACCCTGTTTACAACCAGCGCTGTGCTATTCAAGCCACATACTTGTAAAAAAGGACTATTTTGCTAAGGCACCATTTCAAACCAGCCACAGTTCTGTCCTAAACCAACAAAAAACCTACCATACACCAGTTTTAAAAGTGAAAGACAACTTCCAGCATCCCTAGCGCACCTCCAGCTCTTCCTCTAAGGTGCTCAGACGGCGTCTCCCATACAAAGTGCCCGCCAGCTACGACACCAGACTCATTTTTCCTCTGCCAGCTCTTCCCTGTGCTAAATAACGAGCCTACATCCTAAAATGAAAAGCCTGCCTGGCACATTTGCATTTTTATCTAGTGGCGTAGCTTTAGCTTGCAAATGAAATGATATAAAGTGGATTAGTGGTTTGAATGTCAGGAGCAATAATGCATTACCTGGCAGCTGAAAAGAGCCTTAGACCCGTTTGGAAGGCACAATACACCATCTGGCCTAGCTCCGCACACACGCTCCTCCGGGAAAGCCACCACGAGCCGGTGCGGGTGTTGCAACAGGCTAGAGAACCTCCAGCCCACACCTTGCTGGAGATTGTTGCACCTGAGGCGTGGCACAAGGTGCCACCTCTCCTGCCCAAGGGACATTCAGCGCATACACGCCACGGGTAGGTTGTTAGCGATAATAAAGGACCTGATACTCGGTTAACACGCCGAGCAAACACAGCTCAGGTGCAGCAACACCCTGGTATGCGGCACCCGCGTACTTCCCGGAGCTCAGGTACAATGGCGTGTGACAGGTTCCGGCAGGATTTAGGCGCCACCACCGAGGGTTTGCACCACAGCAAAAAGATGAGTCCGGCAAACACGCCCTCAGCAAGTATCAGTGGTATTGTGGAGAGGCAGCCAACTTTACAGCTGGCTTTGAGGCAACAACTTTACAGCTGGCTTTGAGGCAAAGAGGAGATGCTCGCAGCAATTAAGTCACAATATCGGGACAGAGTTTAAGGTAACAGCTGCAACTAGACCAGTAACATGAAACCATTCCAGGTTTTAACGCTATTTTACCCCCAAACATGGGTATTTGCTTACTTTTTATGTCTCTCCCAAGCAAGGCAGCAAAAGGGTTCAGTTTAACCTTCCGGTCCTCACGCACCGGCCTTTGTGTGGCTTTTAATCCCTGGGAGAGCACTTTAATTAATTAAAAAGCCCCCTAATTGGAATTTTTAACTAGCTCAGCCTGCAGCGTAATGGGGCAAACGCCTGCCTCTGCGCTTGGAAAGAGCTTTTCCAAGGGGAAGCCACCTGAAAGAGTTAAAGCGTGAGAAGAGCAGCCGAGGCCAGCCCGGCTCCCAGCCCCAGCGAGGGGAGAGCTCTCCCGGGGCGGTAAACAACCCTATCAGCGCTCCCCCCGCCCGGTTTTACCGGAGACCTCCCACGCCCCATAACCACCATTCAACCACCGGCACCGCCACCCCCGCCCCAGAGGGGACCTCCCCGGGAAGGGCGGCCGCAGCCGGGGGCCAACCCCGCTCCCCCAGCCCCCAGACCGGCCCCACCCGTTCGAGGAGCCGCTGAGCTCCAGCCCACACCCTCCTGTTTCGGTATACCGGGCCCCGGGGCAGGCCTAGCCCCAACACCGCTAACCCTCAGCCCTACGCCTTAATTTCCCCGGTTCCCCCCCCACCCCAAGCTCCCCGCCCCACCGGGGCCGTTACCTCCCGCGGGGCCCGGGCGCTGCCGGCCCGTGCGCGGCCGCCTCGGCTCCGCCCGCAGCACAAGTTCTTTCCTTAACCCCCCCCCACCTCCCTCTCCTCCTCCTCCTCCTCCTCCTCGCCGCCCCTCCTCAGCCCGGCCGGAAGCGGGGCGGCGGAGGCGGTGCCTAGCAACGGAAGCGCTCGCCTCACTTCCAGGTGCGGCCCCGGAAGAGCGAGCGGCACCGCGCCGCACGCGGAAGCGGGGGAAAAAGAGGAAGGCAAACAAAAAGAAAACGGGGCGGGGCTGCCACCAGCCCGGGAGCCAATTAAATAGGGAGGCTCAGAGGCGGCTTCCGGTTCCGGGCGCCGATAAAAGGGCGTGCGCCGGCCTGGGCCCGGCACTCGCTGAGGAGGCGTCGCTGAGGGCGGGGGGTCCGCGCGCAGGTGGGGGCTGAGGCGGCGGCGGCGGTGGTTCCCCAGCCCGGCTCGTCCCCGTAGGGAGGCGGTTGAGGGTCCCCGCGGTTCCCTTCGGGCCCTGGGAGGGAAGCGGGGACGCGCTTTGTGTTGGGGCTCGGCCTTCTTCCCTCAGGTGTGTGGTGGTGGTGGTGGTGGTGGGGGTTCTGCCGAGCCCCTCATGGCTCTGGGGAGAGAGCAGGAAGAGTCTGTGTTTGCCACCTTGTCCGCTCAGGGCCCGCGAATATAAATATATATGCGGGAGTAAATAGATATGCCTGCCTGATGTCTCTGCAGGGCACACTTGAAACCCTTCTTGATATCCCTTCTCACTTTAATTACTATGTCTCTGCCCTATGTCCTCCTCACTGAGGCTCTGTAAGCCTCTGAGGGCTTTGTGGGGCAAGTATTTTCAATATCTCCTCTCATCCTAGACCCCTTAGGTCTGCTGCTGGGGTTCCCTAATGGCTTAAATCCTTTCAGGGCTGTAGTGCATGGGGTAAGTGTAAGGGCTTCTTGATGGTGGTGCTGCCTTCACTCTGAGGAAGGACTCTGTGACATCTCCATGTCCTTCCTCACTTCAGGCTCAGTCAGCATGGCGGATGAGGAGATTGCTGCCCTCGTGGTGGACAATGGCTCTGGCATGTGCAAGGCAGGCTTTGCAGGGGATGATGCCCCCCGTGCTGTGTTTCCCTCCATTGTGGGGCGTCCCCGGCACCAGGGGGTCATGGTGGGCATGGGGCAGAAGGACAGCTATGTAGGGGATGAGGCCCAGAGCAAGAGGGGCATCCTCACCCTGAAGTACCCCATTGAGCATGGCATTGTCACCAACTGGGATGACATGGAGAAGATCTGGCACCACACCTTCTATAATGAGCTGCGTGTCGCCCCGGAGGAGCACCCTGTCCTGCTCACTGAGGCCCCTCTGAACCCCAAAGCAAACCGGGAGAAGATGACCCAGATCATGTTTGAGACCTTCAACACTCCAGCTATGTACGTAGCCATCCAAGCTGTGCTGTCCCTCTATGCCTCTGGCCGCACCACTGGCATTGTCATGGACTCTGGGGATGGTGTCACCCACACTGTGCCCATCTATGAGGGCTATGCTTTGCCCCATGCTATCCTGCGTCTAGACTTGGCTGGCCGTGACCTGACTGACTACCTCATGAAGATCTTGACCGAGCGGGGCTACAGCTTCACCACCACAGCCGAGAGAGAGATTGTGCGGGACATCAAGGAGAAGCTCTGCTATGTTGCTCTGGACTTTGAGCAGGAGATGGCCACAGCGGCCTCCTCCTCCTCCCTGGAGAAGAGCTATGAGCTGCCCGATGGGCAGGTGATCACCATCGGGAATGAGCGCTTCCGATGCCCTGAGTCCATATTCCAGCCATCCTTCCTGGGCATGGAGTCCTGCGGCATCCACGAGACCACCTTCAACTCCATCATGAAGTGCGATGTGGACATCCGGAAGGACCTGTATGCCAACACCGTGCTGTCCGGAGGTACCACCATGTACCCCGGCATTGCTGACAGGATGCAGAAGGAAATCACAGCCCTGGCACCCAGCACCATGAAGATCAAGATCATCGCTCCACCGGAGCGTAAGTACTCAGTCTGGATTGGTGGCTCCATCCTGGCATCTCTCTCCACCTTCCAGCAGATGTGGATCAGCAAGCAGGAGTATGATGAGTCTGGCCCCTCCATCGTCCATCGCAAGTGCTTCTAGAGGGACTGCTGGCAGTCACCTGAGGTCAGGATGTGTGCAGGGGCCACCTCCATCCCTGGTGGACCAGAATTGTTCGACTGTTACTTATTTGATGTTTTAACTCATTTGTTGAGGTACTGAGTAGTAGCATGTGCATCTTAATGGCCTGTGAGGCTGTAGCTCTCCTGTGGTTGCTCCCTGTGGGGCTGGGAGGCAGGTAGAAGGTTGTTCACTTCACTTCACTGGTAGGATGACACTAAAGTTAAGACTTGTCACCTTTAGGTTTGTCACTTCTTTGTAGGAAAACAAATAAACTTCTTAGGCTTAAAAATGACAAGAGCTTACCTTGCTTTCTTTCAGGGGTGGGCTCGTCACCTTGTTGTGAATTATTGTGCGATATGTGGTTTTTGGACTCGGATTCGGCCTGGTTCAAAACAGGGGAAACAGCTTGGGGTAGATGTTCTGCAAACCACGTAAGGGCGGCTTGTCAAGCTGCCTGGTGCTGCGCGGACCATTTTGAGGGCTGTTTGGGAGGAAAGCTCGGCTGGTATGCGGCTCCGGCGGCCGCTCTGTACTTTCATGGTAACTTGGCTTTTTTTAGAAGGCAAACAGCTCTTCTTGTCAGAAAACGCCGGTGTCTTGGCGCGGGTTGTGCTGGCGGCGGGAGCGGTGGCCTCGCCTTTTTTGGCAGAGATGAGCAGCTGATAGCGCCGGGGGGAGCGGGTCCCGCCTGCTCTGGGGGGTGCCTGCGGCAGCCCCTTGCCCGTGGGACAGGCCGGGGGCGGCGCGGCGGCTCATTAATTGAGCGTCCTTAATTAGAGGGCAGCCGAGGCGCCTCCCGCCGCCCTCCCGCTTTTAAACCTTCGCCGCGGCGGTGGCCAGCCAATCGCCAGCCAATCGCCAGCCGGCCCGCCGCCCCCGGCGGACTCCGTTTCCCAAGGTGCACAGCGCGGCCGAGCAGCGCTTCCGCTTCCGGCCGAGCGGGTCGAGGGGATCTGAGCGGCGGCGGAGGCTTCGCCGGGCCGGGCTGCCGCTGCTGGTACCTCTCGCTCCGCACCCTCCCCTTCGCTGCACCGCCGCCGTGCCGGCAAACGGGCCTTTCGGGGCTGGGGGGTGGAAGCGCCTGCCGGAGAACCGGGCCGGGCCTTGCTCGTGCTGCGTGGTGAGGCCGGCAGGGCTGTTCCTGCCTTCCCTGTGGCTTCCCGCGGAGGTAGGAGACTAAGGAGCGTGACTGTGGGCTGCTCGGGCCTCCTGCTGCTTCCCCGTGTGCTTCCCGGCGAGGGTGGGGTTGATAAAGTGTTTATCTGGGTAATTAAGAGCCTCACTTCAGTTTGTTTCCCTCCCTTTCCAGAGCTCTGTGGGCCTTAGCTTGGCAGAGATGTCCCTGCCGGAGTGGCACATCGCGGTGAAGCTGGCGGATCAGCCGCTGGCTCCCAAGTCCATCTTACGTTTGCCGGAGACGGAGCTGGGAGAGTGCCCACTTGGCGGGTGCAGCATCTCCTACCTCAAGCAGCTCATCACCGGCAAACTGCAGGAGTCCGTCCCAGACCCTGAGCTCATCGGTAGGTGCCTTTGTGGGTCGTGGCAAAGCTCTACCACCTTCTTTCTCTCCTTGACGTCCTTCTGTTAGTGCTGTTGGGCTGGTGGGGAGACTGTACAACCAGACAGCAGGACTTGGGTCTCAAAGCACACTCCAGAGGCTCTGCTATGCTCTCCAGAGCCCACATGTTGTGGTTTGTTCTTTCCATGTTTGCTTGAGATCACAGTGCTTCTGTGATCTTGGTGCCCTTGTCAAGGAATCTTCTTCACTTGTGAACACCGGTGTGTCCTTGTGGGATCTCTTAGGAGAACTCTGAAAGGTTGGCTCTTCTAAAGGAGGTGGCAAAGTGACAGTCTCTGAATCTTGGCTCAGTGATTTCCTTCCTGAATCTTAGCTCCTTAGCTTCATTGTGTTAAGGGGTCCCTGTGCTGCTGATTAGATGAAGCAGCCACACATGTGGAGCAATAACCTCCCTCTCTTAAAGACCCCAGACCCTTTCTGAATGTGCTGTAGATGTTTATCTTGAGCTGTTTCTCTCTCCTAGATCTGATCTACTGTGGCCGTAAGCTGCGGGATGACCAGACACTTGATTTTTATGGCATCCAGTCTGGCTCCACTGTTCACGTCCTGCGCAAGTCCTGGCCTGAGCCTGATCAGAAACCAGGTGAGGAGTAGCCAGCATGCGTTAATGCTTAGATCTACTTGGGATGTGGTTGGTGTGAGCGAGGAACAGCTTCTCTTGTGATTTGTTTCTGGAAGGCTGATGGGAGGTTTGGGGGAGGAACTAACTGAGATGTTTGTGTGGAAACTCTCCATCCCTAACAGCAACAAGTAAGAGTTATAGTTTCTTGCTGACGGCAGAGTTAAGGAATGAGCTGTGTAATGTCAAGAGCAAATAAGCAACTGTGACCAATTTTAGGGTGTTGCCAGAGAACTAGGAACAAAGCAACTGGTTATTCAGCTTAAGGAATGCGTGAGCTTGTGCATGCTCCTAGTCTGCCTGGCTGTAGAATAAGATGGGTTGGAGCTGTTACTTTAATACAGCTCCTTTTCTGTGTGTAGGAGGAGATATCTCTGTAGATTTATATCTGGAAGCTGAGAGTGCAGTTACTTGTTTTGCTGTGGTAACTGCATGGAGACATTCACAGTCATTATGAGGCAAGGCTGAGAGCCCTGGGACTGTTGAGCTGTAGAAGTCTGAGAGGG
>JAVSBS010005111.1:61551-73319 GCA_033124195.1 Coracias cyanogaster | reverse complement strand
TGTGCGGGCCTGGAAGTGGCGAAAGGAGACGTTTCGTCAGGCTCCAGCCCGAGGAGTGGTTCTAGATTCCTGGCGAGCCGCCGGGCTGGGTGCGAGCCACGGATGCTTTCGGGGCGATGGGCTCTATGTTTGCCAGAAGAAGGGGTGAAAAGTTGCCCCGAATGTTTCGACCCCCGCTCCCCCCAAGCAGGACAAGGGCTTGGATGTTGCTACAGGCGGTTGAGACACCACCGATGGTGTTGCCACATGAAGAAAAGTCCCCACGAGCAAGTGCCTTGAACAAAAGTAAGAGATTTCACAAAAATCATGAGAGCGCTCCGGCTGTGGACAGTCATCGCGCAACGGGACGTTTCCTGATGAAAGTAAATGGCAAAAATACCGTGGATTAGCAAATGCTGTTACTCACAGGGCTATGGTAGTTGAGTTTAGGTCTAAGGAGCTTGGAAAAAAACTAAACCATGACGTAATCAGCAGAGAAAGGGGTTGTCTGCACTGGTGGATCTTAACACCAGTAGAGAATATGAAGATAAATATAATTTAACAACTACTTCCCTTTTCATCACAGCTTTCACGCTTTATCTTGTGATCACCATCAAAACACAAGCAGACCAGAGGTTGAACTTTACACCCGTTTCATAGCATCCAGCAGTGCTAAGTAATCCAGGAGAGAAACTCAAAAAAAATCCAAACAATTTAGCAAAACCCCATTTTTTTTAGGGAAAAAAAAAAAAAAGTAAAATAAACCTTCCTGTAGCAAACAGAAAGTAAAAGAAATTGCCATTGTCTTTTCTAAACAAAGCTGGAAATTAAATCCTGTGGGAGGGAAAGCTCTCTGAGGAACCAAAGTTAAAGCAGAGCAAAAACCCATGGGAAAAACGGGACCAAAATTATTTCTATGGACACGGCACAAATTGAAAGACTCTCGTTGAGTGGTGATGCTTTGGATCAGCCGGATATGAAGGGGAACTCCAAGTTTATATTGAATAAAGCTGTTTTTTCCATGTCAGACATCTCAGGAGCACGACGCTTCAGGATGACCAGGATGCTGAAGGAAAGCCATGTCTGTGGTGTGTTGCGTTCCACAGGGACATCAAGGGGCCCTTTGGTCCCTTTAGACAAAAGGCTCTGACCCAGGGATGTCACATCCCTCACCCTCCCACTGTATCCTCCAGGCGCAAAGGAAGGACCCATCCTCACTCACAGGCAAGCTGTAACGCCCGCGACTCCAACCTCAGAGTCCTCCTGGGACAGTTTTGAGGAGCACCCCAGGCCGCGGTACCCAGCCCCCTGTGTCGGGCAGCTTCATCTTTCTCCGCGCCGGCTGCATCCTGAACTTGCCTGCACTGGTTTGGGTTATTTATCATTTTGGGATGAGCGTAGTTTCCCTTGTGCAGAGCCTGTTACAACCACGTAAACAATGGCAAACTGTGTTAGAAAAGCACTTTTCCCCCAAAGCAATGGATTTACATCAGGGTATTTTCACACGTTGTTTTCCTCGCTCTAAAACTTGTGCCAACAGACGCCTTCTGCCGCTCCACAGCACTTCAGCAAAACGAGAACGAACTTTTTGCAGTGGATACATTTTATTAGGAAAGGATCTGCTTTTGTGATCCTGGCAGTACTTTTTACAGGCTGAGCCAAGAGAAATTGTGGTTTATCAAGTCAGACACGGACAGAGAAGCCAGTATTTCAGATTTTGATGAATAGGTTGCTCTGGGCAAGGTCTCTCTGTGCGACAGGTAGCGAGGCACGGTGCATACTGCGGGGTTTGTGTTACACAAGAGACTTGCGGCTCTCCAAAACAGCGAAGCCTTTGCCAGGGTCCAGTGGTTTATTCTGGCATTGTTTAACTGATGCAACTGAACTTACTCTGAGTACAACTTAGCTGCAAGTGGAGCCAAGGACAAGCACGCTCAGCTCTGTTGTACCAAATGTGGTTAAATCCTGCTGGCAGTAAGAGCAGGATGAGGCCATGTCCAGCCAGAGCCCAGAGATAGCGACCTTGCCCTCCAGCTGTGTTCTTCGAGCCCTGTTTTAAAATACACGGCACTGTAGACTGGGCCATTAAATACCAACAGAATGAGCTGGCCTGGTAAAATCCTCATCTGAGCAGGCGTTGTGAAACCCCACAGCTCTTGGGGCGCTGAGGACGGTGAATCCATCAGTGACAATGTGCATATTTTTCTACTGGAGTCTACGAAGGAGCAAGGAGGGCACACGATTAGCAAGGTAAATAGAGCCCCAAGCTTGCAGCTTGTGGAATCCATTCGAGAGCCAGAGCATAGGAGTAACATGGCAACAGGTCACTGGAGCACGGCTGGATGCTGGGGTGTCAGATACAGAGACAGATGAATCATCATCACTATTATTTTCCTGGATTCTATTTTACTCCAGGGATTTGCCTCTCAACACTCCTATAGGAAACAGCACCAGCCCCAACCTGGGTCTTTCAAGTGTTGAGAACTTATCTGTCTCTTTTGTTCAGAGGGAAACAGACCCAACGTTATGAATGGCGATGCAGCGGGAGGCAGGATCAGCACCCTGGTGTGGCCACAGCCCGTGTCTCTGTGGTTTGGCAGAAGCCCACCAGCCTCGTACGTGCTGTTCCTTCTGTCGCTGCCGTCCCCGGGGGAGCAGAGCTGCCGCTTTGGAGGCCGTGCGTTTCCTGCAGCCCTCTGTGATCTCTTTTGTGCGAGGCCTCTGTGCCTCTGCGCAGTCTCGGGCTTCACTGAGGACTTCCCCAGCAATCTCTGTCTTGACACCTTTAGTCCTCCTGGCTCAGCCACAAAGAACTGGTGAGGAGCCCCACTAACACACATCCCTCTGCACACACCAAGGCCCAGCCAGCCCTCAGGGACAAGTCTTTAAAGACAAAGAAAAAGCAGCTGGGATGTTCTTGCTGGTCCTGCAGCAAGATTTGCCATCTCAGACACTACTGACACAACAACCACAACAGCTTGTTTTCCTTACTAAGCACACAGAGTTAAAGAGAAGAGTAACAAGCACTGAAGTGGGAGCATCTCTGCTTCACAGAGTTGCAGCCATCTTCTGGATTTCAAAGGCAAGGGGGGAAAAAAAGGTGGAAGTCAAAACCAAAAGCTCACCTGTTTTGTTGCTACAGGCACATCCAGCGTTTTGGCTCTGGCAACTGCTCATCCCCCCAAGAGCACTGCTGTGTTGAGTAGAACCGGCATTAGCCCTGCACCTGGTGGCTTCACAAGCAAAGCAGCTTGTAGCCATCCTTTCATGAAGAGGCAGCTCCACCCCAAAACTGCCCACAGGAAGGGGAGACTGGGCAATAAGGAAGAGACAGAGGCAGTCCCCAAGCTTTCTGAACAAGCCCTGTTTTGTAGTACAGGCTGTGGCACAGTCTGTACTGTGCCCTTCTGCATCCACAGATGTTCTCTCTTCCTCCAGGCCTCGCCCATACATCTCAGTACAAGCCTCCACACGTGTCCCCTAGGAGACCCTTGCATTTCTAACCTCTTTTCACTACTTGTCTCCCCCGCAAGGACCGTCAGCAAGCGGACTGGCTAGTGACAGCGGTGAGTGTAGGGATGGTGGACATGAGGAGCTGGACTAAGAACCACCTCATGCCTGTCACATGGCCATGTCTCACTGCCAGGGCAACAGACCTCAGCTACAACTTGCTAAATAGGAGCCATCAGCCCCGCAGAGCTCGCAGTGCCATGTGAACTGAATCCCCATCACCACTCAAACCTTCACGGGCACTTTTGAGTTGTTTTGCAGGACAAGACGTAGCTTGTCCTGAACCTGACTGCACGAAAGGATTCCCAAGACGCAATATAACCTGCAGACCACGCAGCAGGTACAAAAGCCCTCTTCAAAGGGGTACTGCCAATGATGGGCTGAGCTACACGCAGCCTGTGCAAGCTGGGTGAAGGGAACAGGATTTTTGAGGGTACCTCGGTATGCAGGCAGGTGAAGCAAGTACTCAGCTCTGCCTGAATATTTATTACCTGCATGGCCCCGCTGAGCATTAACATGTCAAAGGCTCCAGAGGAGCTCTGAAGTAAAGCAATGGTGGAGGTGAATGGCCAAAGGGGAGGTCTGTCCAATTAATCCCTGTAGGCGTTTTTCTGGAAGAGATGGGGAAAAGAAAGCGAGTGAAATTCTGGGGAAAACTATTTCCACACTGGAGACTTTAGCCAGTCTGCAAAACCCTTGGAAAACTAAACAGAAAAATCACAGTGAGATCGTAAACCGCAGATGAACAAAATTGGATTTTCCTGCTCCCCGGGGTCATTGCTAGATAATAAACAGATATTATCCTGGAACTTAAACTGGAGCTTAAATTATCTGCAAAAAATCATCTTGTAACAATGCAGGTGTGTGAATTCTTTATAAATTGTGGGTTCTATCTTACACCTTTCATTAGAAAACAAAAAAGTCACCACAAGACTGAAAAAAAAACAAACTATAAACAGTGGTGAAATTAAAAAGGAAGGATTTTGGCTGAGCAGAGGCAAGAGTATGAAGATACCATTTTGAAGAAATTTTTAATTTATCTGTGTGTTTCATTTTATTTACAAACCACCTCCTGTGATGAAAAGCCAAGTACCTCTTCCAGCAGGATTTTCAAATGAGGGCTGCAGCTCAAGCCAAGAGCCTACGAAGCCCTGCAGTGTGAGCCCTGGTTGCAAGGTCTCACCTGCACAGGGCTCCCAGTGGGTACCGGGCCCAGTTGTCTCCTTCGTGTTGGTGAAGATGGTACAGCCAGTTTCCCCAGAGGAATCAATAGGAAGCGTTGTTCTGTTTCCAGGCCAACATCAGCAAGGGGAAAGCCCAGGGTGAAGCTGGACGGGCAGTGATGCTGTTTGCAATTCAAACAACCTGCGGTTGCTTTATTCACAACCAGAGCTGCCTCCTGGGCAAAACCTTCGCAGCATCATGGCCCTAAGAAAACAAATGTGCCAAGTGCCTGCTCCATAAGCCTGACTCTGAGCTTCACTCCCAATCAACACTTCACAGCAGCGAGGAGAAGTGATTCTGCTCCCTGCCAAACCCTGGCAGCACAAGGCCGTCTGCTCTTATCCCAAGTGGGTAAAGCCATCCTGCTTTATACACAATGTGACCTTTGGAGCTCCAAATGAGTACAATGAGAAGACTTCCGCTGGTGCAACACAACTGCTCTGACTACAGAATGATGCTCAAAGTCTAGGAAAAAAGCTAGAATTAACTCACTTCAGAGAATGGTTTGGGTTGGAAGGGACCTTAAAGATCATCTAGTTCCACCCCACTGTCACAGAAGGGGAGAAAAATCCTTCAGCCTGTTTTCTGTGTGCAAGATGGAATGAAGATTTATAACGATCTGTTATTATTATGCTTATCTGCAACTGTCAGAGGACAGCTGTCGCATATAGAAAAGCCAGGGACCAGCGGTGTCCTGCGTCCCAGCTGAAAAACATCTCTGAAAACCATCCTCCACCTCTCATAGCCAGGCTTCCTTCACGGGCAGGTCCACGTGGGTCACTCAGGGTTTGAAGGGCAGCTTGGCTGTGGCAAAGGGAAAACTGCAGAACACATGTACAAAATTCAAATCAGGCTGTGCAGAGGAAGGGCCCAGCCTTCCTGCCCGCTCAGCTCCACACCCACCGCCAGCACGTTCTGAGTTTGTGCTCCAAACCTGTTTGAACCCCAGCACTGTTGTTACAGCCCCTATTGTGTTGCCCCATCACAGAGATAGGAGATTTTTCTGGGTTGTCCAGTCTCCACACCTACTGACGGTGCTCTGCAAACCTGGTGCTAAACACTGTTACAGCCCAAGAACTTGATTGGTGTGGCTTCCATCCTTGCAAGGCTTTCTCAGAAACCCTCCTAGCTTATGAAAGCAATGTCTCATCACAGTTGAAGGGGAAGGATCCGCAACCTGGACTGAGCAATCCCATAGCATATTATTTATTATTAACATTACTAGCCTGTTTGCAAGCTCCAGACCAAACTCTCCCTTCCCAGAATGGCTCTCCAGGGCCTTGGCAGGACAATTGCTCTCAAGGGCTGAGCTATGCAGATATTATTGTTATTATTACCATTGCTGCGCTATTCAGACATGTTGGGTTGTCTGCACTGAGTGCTAGCAGCTGCGGTACAAATAAGCAAGAAGCCAGGCTCGCTGCTTTCACTGTAAGTGCCCTGGGTGGTTTTCATTTTAGCAGTGAAAATAACAGACATTTTAGAATGGCAAAAGTCAAGCAGAGCCATGGTGGTGGCCTTGCTTCCCAGGAGCCTGGTCCTAATGTTGGGTCCTCCTGAATCACTGACCCGAGGAGCTGTTTGAGTCCTTGAGCAGGGTGTGGGAGTGGCTTTCTATGAGCAAGGATGAGCTCTCTGAGGAGGCAAAAATTACAGCACATCAAGGCAGAACTAGGGTTTGAACTTCTCTGCCCTCTTTTTAAGCCAAGAGCAGTAAAACGGAGCTTTGCACAGAAGGCGTCTGTGCAGAGCAGGCTGGAAAAAGCACTCGCTCCCCTGTTAATTCTCTTAATCTTGTTACTTTCTCTTTAACCAGCTTAAACTCATGATGTGTGGGTAAGGGCAAAGCCGCGGTCATTGCTATGTACTTAAGAAGGGGCAGCAGTTCACATTCTAGATATGTGAATAATGTTTACCCACACTGGCATTTTACAGCTTTCATTTTCCTCCTGCTATGCTCAACAAAAAACCCCAATTGCCCCCATAATCTGCCTGCCATCTCTTCTGGGTGACATTTACGTCGGGGTCTCAGAGTTTGCGCCTGTCATTTACCAGCATCAAATTCTGAAAAACTGTATCTGTGAGATTTCAGCCACCTGGTTCTGACCTTTGCAGCCCATCAAGTCTCCATCTGGAAGACTTCTTATTCTACTCATGTTGCTAATGCTTCTCTACCACCTGTTATGGTTTATATCTTTCAGGCACACGGATAACCAGGACAACTTCTCCACTAATGCTCACCTGCACTGACGTCCTGTCCAAACATCACTACAACTATTGCAACTAAAAAAGAGGAGAGGTACAAAGCAGTCATTTTATATACACTGGTGACACTGGTGGTTGAACAGCCCAAGAAGGTGGGGTAAGGTGCTTGCCTGGCTCTGGAAACTGGTCAGTTCAGGGGTCAGGAAGCTTCCCCCCATGCTGCAGCTTACAGCTCTCCTGAGCCCCATGCTCTCTAAAAAGCCAAACCATAAATATTCTGAATTACAGCACCACAGAAACTTCTGCTCTTCCAGGAACATTTCTGGTGGTGGTGTTCTCTGGAAAGCATGGTGTGTCTGAAGATTTTGAAGCCCGGTGTCTGTGGGAAGACCTGCTCGGAGTCAGAGCGGCCACTCAAACTAAGCCAGCAGGGTAGTTCAGAGGTTATAGCAGACTACACAGCCTGAGCTCCCAACCGTTTAGGTATCAGGAGCCTGGGAATTTGGGGGAAAATGAGCGTTATTAATGACTAAGGGGAGACATGAAAGGATTGGCTCAGAGATCGGGGAGGCTGAAAAATATGTTAATAAGCTTTTCCTGAAAACAAGACTTTACTTTTCACCACATGTCATGGAACCACAAATGGGTTCACATCGGTTGAAACCATGTTTGTGACTAGCACACCTGCCTGGGTTCCCATGGAAGGTCTCTGATCATTTTGGGAATGCAAGACTCCTAGAGCTCATTCTGGGCTTTGAACTTTAGACTACACTGCCTGCCTTGTCTTCAGCTTCAAATATAGATCAAGTGATGGCACTTTGCTTTCATCTCTCTCTGCCTGGGGCTCCCATTGAACATGAACCTCAAAATGCTGGAATCCATGTTTGGAGCAGGTCTGTGTGTTCATGGTGGGGTCAGAGGCACTGTGGTGATACAAACAAATAAAGACCTCTCCTCTCAAACAGAAGAACGTGCACCAGTCAGGAAGGGAATAATTCTTTCCACCCCAATCTATGTTCTCTGAGCATTAGGAGACACTTGGCAATGAAAGCAGCAAAGCAGCCCTGAACCCTGTCATCTCACCCCATCTACAGCCAGCCACAACTAAACACTGGCCTCGACTCTCATTTTCACTCTCCTGCTGAACCACTTGCAAACTTATCCACGTCTATTACTCACTGACAATTTCCACGGAGAATCCAGCTTTTCTCAACAAATAAATCGAAGCACCTGGAGTGTATTCTGAGGAGCTGAGACAGCACAGCCTGTAAGCATCTAACAGCTTTCCTCAGTAATGGAAACACCAAGTCTGGCAGTAAGACACACAAGGTCTTCAGAATCGATTCTTCCTAAGTGGAATCTGTTTTCTGAAAAATAATAACAGAATTCACAGACATTGAGAGTTGCAAATGGCTGAATATAGCAAATTCTGACAAAACCAAGAGCTGTTCTGCAGCCTTTCCAACTGTAGACCCCGATTGCTGGGCTGTCAGTTTTTGCTGGCTCCCCAGCACATACTTACCACGGCAAAGGCACCGGCACAATTCAGCAAGCCTGCTGAATTCAAGCAGCAGAGCAGTGGATGCATTTTAACATAAACCTTTTTTATGAGTGGTTGTTTGGCTGAAGCTTTGAGTCACAGCCTGACAGTGACTTTGTGTTTTGTAGCAACTACCGTTCAAGCAAAGACTATGGGGACAGGTTTTTAAACAGCCAGAGATACCTTGTTTGATCATTTGTTTAAAACCAAAGCAAACATGAACTGCTGTAGCTTCAGTAACAGGTATCTTGCTACCCACTGGTACGTGGATATGGCACAAAGAACAGAGCACCTGACAGCAGCGTCTCCCGAGATTCGTACCTCTTCATGGACAGAGAATGGCACCGAGACTTATGATGTGCAATTTTTGTTTGCTGCTCTGTAGGGCAGAAAGGATTTTTGCCTTTCCACATCCTGGGATTTGAGAGCTCGTCTCCATCAAGAGCCGCTTGGTGCTATCAAACATGAAGGATAATGTCCTACAAGGATACCTGGCAGTTCGATTCGTAAAAACAAAAAGCCTCTAAAAACCTCACTTGTTGCAGTCACTGCAACACACAGACAGAAACTATCAACTCCACATCTCAGCCAAGCTCTGTGAGGTCACACGAAGATGGAAATGGGGTGGTCAGCCACACAGAGCTTTGAATGCCAACCTGTAACCAGCTCACGTCACACGATCATTTCACTTGTGCCACAAATACAGGTGGGGAGATCACAGTTTCCCTGAGCAAGGCTGGACAACCGGGACTTCTCCCCATTTGGATTAAAGAACCGTACAAAACCAATCCAATCTGATGATCAATTAGTTCTACGACAGTGCTGCATATTAACTCTATCTTGCGCTGGGAGGCTGTAGGAACTCCGCGCAAACGGAGCTGTCGCCCCAAAGATTTTATAGCCAAAAAAGACAAGGACAGAGAAAATAGACCAGTGAAGGATTGGGAGTTTAGACAGACGTGAACTGCCTTATTTCAAGGTCACACAGCCAATGAACTTTAGTATTCAAAGTCCTGCTCTTTCCCTTTAAGGTGACAGGAAGATCTCCAGATAGACAGAGCTGGTCCTGAGAATTCCTTTGGAGAAGACAACTGAGGTGCCAACATTGAGTGTAGTGCTAAGTGAGCTACAACAAACCTTCAAAATAAAGTGCAGTGGCAGCTTGAAGAGATTAGGAATTCTCTTTTGCCATTTCACATGGTCATACTTTGTCCAGGAGATGAAGCTACCCAGATCAGACAATTCATCAGACCATCACCACTTTGCCCGGGATGCTGCCACAAGCCCAGCATTAAAAATCCAGGGCTGAAACACGATCCTGTGTCAGGTCCTGTCATTATCTGCCAGGTGGACTGAACTCTGTGAGCTCCAACTCCACTTGCCTCTTATCTTACAGGGAACTTATTTTTACACTTACTCCACTCATGAGTCCTTGCTTCCACTTTTTGACTACTCTTTTCTTAATCCTCCAGTCATTTAAGAGCTCCCAGAGCAGAGACGTATTGGTCTCTTCTGTGCTCTTGCAATTGCACTAGAATGATTTCCTACTGTCTCTTCAATACAATTTGTTTCAGAAACAACCATCTCTTGCACTCCCTCATGCTCGAGACAATCTTACAAAAGGCATCCAGATGCATCCAAGTTACTTTAAAAATGGAACTTGATGTATTTCAAAAAAGGAGATTCTCACGAAATTTTCTTTGCCACCAGCAAAGAACCAGGGGTATCCTTTAAAACCTCTGCAGGGAGCTCTGCTTCCCAGCAGGCTGCGAAGAACCCGCTTTGTATGTAGATATTTGAAACATTACAACAAACATCAGAAACAGAAAAAAAAGATTTATTAGAAATATCACACAGATTTTTGCATCGTACATTTTAATAATGTTAATCTTTAAATATTAGCATGTCCAAATCTGGCAATGCCTACTATATACATCCTAATGTGCTCTTTGTATAAATTAGATCATGGTGTAACATCTGTACCCAATAGAGAAAGCTAAAAGTACTTGGCTGTTAGAAGTGATGACAAACTCAAGCCTGGACCAACAATCCATAAAAACATTGTGTCCGGCACTGCCCAGTGGAACTTGGCACACGCGTAAGTCAAAAACATAGAGACCATCAGCTGAGAAAAAGGTTAATTGCAGTTCAGTTATAAGCTTGAATCTACACCGGCCTGGTGAGCAAGTCTAAATGGCACAGGACTTGGTAAAAACCAATATAGTCTAGCATAGTAGAAGTTATTGCTGGGTTTAAAAATGTCTTAATGCTCAGTGCCCTGAGTCTTTTCAGGCAAAAGCCCTCTTCTGACAGGAAAATGCATAATCTCATCCCTTACAGGCTCTGCCTTTTATCAGATAGAGAAGGCACAGCTCTGCCAACAGCTGGCCCCGACAGATACTTCCAGCTGGAAGACCCGGTACCATAAGCATGGAAAGATGAGGGAGGTACGAACAAACCGAGGAGCCAACCCTCGTATTTTCATTGCTGAGGAGGGGGTAAAGCCAGCAAAGCAAAAAGGTCAGTTTTGAAGAGTTCCAGGTCAGGAATCAACCAGAGAGGAACCAATCACTCTGCCAGCGCGCACTTATTTGGTTTGGACAGAAAACTTGCGCAGAACTGGTTGCACGTACAAACCGAGAAAAATTGTAGAGAAAAATCTGTAAAAAATGACTTCAAATTACAAAAATAAAATCTGCCAGAATTCAAAGAGAATGCGTCTCACCGAGAGGAAACTGGAGAACGTGCGCAAGTCCAGAATCCCTCTGCTTAGCGCGCTGCCTTGCTGCGGCGCAGGAAAGACGAGGAAATCTTTGTCCCCTCTGCATTTCCGTGACTGTCACAGGCACAGGAAGGGGAACCTGGCAAAGGCAGCAGGCTCTGTGCTCTCTTCCCTCCTTATCTTCTGAGATCCACCCCAGGCTGTGCTCTTACAAGAAAAGCCACTCAAGAGGACAGTCAGTAAGGACTCTCCTTTGCAGCCCACAGGTCAGGTACGTACGTCCCACACATGCCCCTCTCCTCACACCCTGGACTTTCACTCCGTTCGGTTTCACCGCATACTTTCAGAAACAGCTCATCAGCCTTTCCAGAAAACCTTCGTAGAGGGCTGACTCTGGGCTTGCTTCTCAATGCCTCTGTACCTTCCCAAGCCATGAAACAATGTGTACCTTCTCGGGCTCACCAGAAATTCTGGGAGTCACTTTGTGTACGTCACACACTGCAGTCTCCTTCCTTCTCTAACAGCTATAGTATAACAGCCACACGATGCGACATCCCTCAGTGGAACTTCACTGAGATCTCCATCCTA
>JAVSBS010005111.1:19614-40218 GCA_033124195.1 Coracias cyanogaster | reverse complement strand
CCGATCTGTGTCCAGCTTTCCCCTAGACCTCAGAGCTCTTAATTTGTAACTCACCATGACATGCAAAGCTACGGTTCAGATAATGAGGGCTGACTTCCCGTACACATGACGGAATTCTTGCATACAACTGAGTGGCTCCTGAAAGCTTGCTATCCTCATTTTGTCATGATTGCTCACCTTACAGATAACTATGGTTATTATAATCTGAATTTTAATATCTAGATCTGACACAGCCTGATAATTCTGAACTGGACAGACTAGCCAGCAGAGTTTCCACTGGAGACAGGGCTCCACCAGATTAGAACATCCATCTTGGTGCCAGATAACATTGCCAGTCTTTCCAGTGTGCTGTTTTTCCCAGGAAACTGAGCAGGTACCTGAGTTTGCTTTGGGGTTTCAAGCTGCTGGGGGTAGAGGTAAGCATTCTGCTGCTGAAGGCCATAGGGGGTTTGCTCAGGGATTCCAAGGAGGGGCTTTTACGGAGGTAATGGTCTGGTTTCAGCTCTTCATTTCTCCCCTTCAGAAGGTCTGTGGGAATTAAAAAAAAGCTGTCAGTTTGCAGCCTGAGGAACTTGATTAATCACTGTCCCACCACCCAGCACACAATATGTAGTCTGTTGTTTTGACTCTAAACAAATGTACTCATTTGTTCATTAAACACACATGGGGCTAGGAAACCTTGAGCAGATTAGAGGTGATCATAACAAGGAATGGCTTTGATGACTTCAACAGTACAGACTGCCTGGTTTCCTGTGATTGATACTCCTGCTGGGGGGTAGAGGCCTCAGGTGAATGAGGGGAAATACCAAAACCTACAGTATTAAAGGTTCAAAAGCTGATCGCCAGATATCTTCACCAGATGACTGACCAGCCCTAGTACAATAATTTCTTTTCTGCCATTAGCAGACTTGTAACAAGAAAGCCTCTTCTCTTCTGAATACAACCCAGCTCAAGGCAGCAGTAAAAGACACTAATTATCACATGATGCTTGGCATCATATCTGACTTTGGGAGGTCCGATAGGGCTGACTTCCCTATCTGGGCTTTGGGAAGCCTCAATATGCTCAGAGCAGATGCCTCTATTTTTATATAATATATTTTATGATATATGTTTACACATATAAAATCAACAAAATCAGTAGCCACAGAATCCAGCATTGATAGGTTTTTGAAGAGCAGCCAAAGAGATCACAGAAATCAAATTATCCTCCCGTGCATATCAATCATGAGGTAGAGCAAGGTGTAACACAGGGAAAATTGGCTGCTTCTGTAGACAAACCATCAACAAGCCAGGATCTATGGCCAGCGCATCACAAGCTGTTACCAGAAATTCATTGAATGTGAACACAACTTTTTTTTTTTCTCCTTTTCCGTCACCTCCCTGTGTTAATTATCAGTTAAGGCCCTATCACCCAGAGGTGTGAATTACTTCTTATCTCAGCTTCAGCAAAGGCTAGTATTACTCAAACAGCCCTAAATTTCTTCTCAGCAGTAACTGGGGGGTGTGTATCAGCAGTTGTGAGATCCTCCTCCCAACAGGCACGCAGCTGCCCTTGCTTTGGCTCCTAGATTTCATAAGACTACATCAGCATTTGTAGCTGTTGAGAGCTACAGACATTTCCACATCATCTTTCCACAGCATAAAGGGCTGCTAAGTTCAGAAGAAGTCCAGATAGAGAAGAACAGAATCCATTCCCAGGAGACCGCCTCCATTCCAGCAGCCTGGCTGCTGGCAGAGCTTTGCTGCATTGAACTGCCTACACCTTGCTCAGCAGGGGACATCCTTCCTTCCACTCACCTGTCCCTCCTTTGTGTGCACTATGAATCTATAACAAACAAGAAACAGCACACAGCATCCTTTTAAAAAGTCTTTTTTGGGAATATATAGTGGAAAACCAACAATGTGTATGACTCTTCTAGCTCCTCATTACACTGGATTTATAAGGAATTGCCTCAAATTTAAATAGCCACACCAATCAGACAGGCAACCAGGGCATGATTCTTGGGGCCATTTCAAACATATCCTGCTTAGGCACTGTTAAATTGTCATTAACATAATTGGACTGGCTAATGGTGTGGTCTAATTAGGAACTGCTGTGCCAATCATTCAGGATGCATTCACACATGGTAGAGAAAAAGGAAGGAGAAGGAAGGATCCTAGATCACTAGAAAGGCTATTGGAAGCATCCAGCTGGAAAGGAAAGAGGGAGAAGGTGAGGGCATATTAGGAGTCATTTGGATAGAGAAACAGGATAATAATTGTATGAAGAATATTGCAGCATGATTAAGGAAAAACACATTCTGCTAGCACTATTTGCACCATTTAAAGAGATTTTGTGGTTACCGGCTTGAATTATACAGTAGTTTCTGAACTGGTGCAAGTTAAGAGTATCTAGTTTTGCACTTTGAGTCTCACTTGCATGAATAACGTGCTTCCCTTTGACTTATTTCTGGCTGCTAGAAACTCCAGAACAGAACCAGTCAACCTCCAATTCTAAATGAAGAGATCACAGCCAAAGATCATCTCTCTCTGCGAAGTAATCCATTCTCCTCTCCACCAATGTAACATTTGGGTCACGTTAAGGACATCACAGAACCCTGCTGTGACACTGGTCAGACGGAATCAGCCAGAAGATTATTATGGAGACTACTTCACTCTGAATTTCCTTGGGGATATTTTTTAATTCTGTGTTGTTTGCACAGGGCTTGGATCAACTGCCTTCTAGGATTATTTAGATTGGAACCAGAGCTATTACAATTTCATAGTGAGTAAGCCCTTGCTATGGATTATTGGAACTAAATTAAACCCAGGTACAAAGAGGAGCTGTAAATACAGGAACTTGTTAGATAAGGAACGATATGTTTTTACCATACAATAGCTAATTGATTTCAACAGATTTTCACAGCATAATTGCCTATAGGTAATAACAGCAATTATCTATCATCTTAAGTGGGATTATTATTAAGGACTGACATTATATTACACAGTTGACAGATTACTTCACTCTACAGGAAACTAGTAGAGATTAGAAAGGTCTAGGATGATTGTATATTGTCATATAAGAGATTTTCTGGAAACCAACTGATACAAATAAGTAAACTCTGTCTATTCCACTGAATTTCTGCCATCTTAGCATTTATTCCAGCAGGAAAAGCCAGTAGCATTGACAAGGTGCTGTTTATGATGCTATCTACCCTGTAACCTGTTTGCTGTTCAGATCCAGTATCTCTTCATCTTTGAATGACAGAAGGGGAATCTTAGCAGATTATCTGAAGAGTCCAATAATGAAGACAGGTTCTAATTTCTCTCCTGTGCTAGCAAACCATTGCAAAAAATCCAGTCTACTAATGAAGAAGTTGTGACTGATTTTTTTTGTCCCTCCCTGAGGTTTCACTACAGGGATATAGTATTTCATCTGTCCTTAAAAATTCAATAATCTGTTGTTACCAGCTTTGATTCCAATGCAACGACTACATTCAGGACTAGATAATCAAAATAAAGGGCCCTAGAGAAAATGGGAAACAAACACTGCTAGAAAAGAATATTAAATGACAAGAGAACAAAAGCAAAGTGTGAAATAAAAACAAACACATCTCTTGAGAACTCTCAAAACAAACTATTTTGAGCCCCGATATGACTGCTCCTAAAACAGTCGCATTGGTATCTGAAATGTTTGATGTATTTCACATGAAGTTCAATTTAAAAACAAATAAACCCTCAAAAGATAGTGCTCTGGACTTGTTCCAGATATATACATGTTGAACAAAATCCAATCCTCTCCAGTTCCACAGCATGGATTAGAGAGGTGCCATGGATACTTTGGAATAAAGAAGGCAAGTTTGTGTTGGCAAATCGTAATAAATCAGCTGTTTTTTAGTTTTCTAATGCTATAATCAGGTTGGAAATGGAAACACAACAAAATTAATAAGCTCTCTAAAACAAAGACTCTGAAGACATTTTCTCCTGTTTCCTTTGACCATACAAGAGGAGGAAAAATGGCCCAGGCAGAAGCCAGCAGTTAACAACAAGCTTTTGCTAGTAAAAATGGGCAACGTTCATACTTCTACTGCAACTTACCTGCAAGAGGAAGGTCCGAAAGGTCTGTGTGTCTGGCAACGCCCTTGCTAGCTGGCTTGGCATTATTATAAACAGAATGTCTCTATGAAACAAACATATAAAGTAATTTTAAAAATACTAGCCATCACGCTTAAATAGGCAAGTAGAAAGAAGAGACGCTTCTGCTATCCTACAGTCACAGAGCAGGTGCAGGGATACAGCAACCCTTCAACAAGGCATCAGCTGGCCAGAGCTGGATAAATGGTCGTGAAAAATAACAGGAGAAAGGTACGATATTTTTAGTTGGTAATATATTGGTTCCTGAACTATTTCACATTTCTATCTGCATCATTTTTTCTCCTTCCAAACATAATCTAGCATCACAAACCCAAACACATTCTTACTACCTAGCTTAGTTTGGTATTTCTTGCAACTCACTCCCAATAATCAAAACCTATTTTCTGCCCAACAGCAATTAAAGTTCAGAATTGTATTCTAAAGAGTTCATATCTGTCCACTGAGCCCTCTAAGCTGAGGTCAAAGGCAAACACACTTTGATCCTTTTTGTTAGTACTACCACATTTGATGTTTCACAGCAAATAAACAAATGAGTTTCCCCTTCCCCTTGTCATCATATGCATGCTGAAGCTGTGTCATGCTGTAGCAAACACTGCACCTACCCATTTCAAAACTACAAGGATGGAAAGCTCTCCCTGTACCTGCATGGGGGAAACAGCAGCTGCTGGGGCTGTCCTCACTGGAATTCCACTGAGAGGGCTCCTGGGGACCTTGTGAACCGTGATATTTTGTCCAGTGCTACCTGCAAGGAAAAAACATGGAAACATTTGCATTTCAAATCCAACTATCTTTCCTCTTGTCAGAGCAGGGAAGCACTGGTGTAGTGATATTCTACAGACAGTATTTACGTACAAAGCACTGATGGAAAACATCCATCGAGAAATACAAGACAACACAAAATGGCAAAAAATACAGGCTAGCCGATAGAAATTTTTTTTTACTACAAAATACAGTGTTCAAATACCTGAGCATCCCAAGTCAAATGATTTTATCAGTGACTTCACAGTGGCTGCAGATTCTGAGGGTGTGGGAGACGCTCTGCTGATGCAGACTCCTTGCCAGCGGTTGGCTGTATCTGCCTCTAGACATTCTATGTCTTCAGCTGTCAGCCTGCAAAGCAGAAACCAGATCAAAGTCAGTGGCAACAGGAATTGCAAGCAGAGATTAAAGGTCTTTATATGTAGTAAGGCAAATCCAACGATGTGCATCTTTTATTGCAGTGCCCAGAACATGGATCGCTCATTAGAATGTTCACGTTCTGTTCGCAGAGTGCCTGGCAAACACTAAATCATTGAGTCTAATAAACTTTTCTGCATTAACTGCATCATCCTCATTACCCATCCTCCCACAGGACAGAGGGTTATCACAGAAAAAAGCCGTTTAATAAAACTTGTGAGTAATCATTGATAATTACCTGAAGATGGGCTTTCAACACAGCACAGGGGCCATGGGGCTACTGTAGTCCTCAGTGTATATTGAGGAAAGTAACCAAAGAGAGAGATGTTATTTTACACTCTGTGCTTTTAATTGGTGTGACCATTGCTGGAGTAATCGTTACCAGTTAAAACACCATAATTGAAAATAAAATAAATAAGTGCATAGGGTTCAGATAACAGCCATAAAAATTAAACCAGAAAATATACTTCATAATGAAAAACTTTGGAAACTCAGCTCTCTTACAGCTTATGAACAGGAAGATTTGCTGAACAAGTAAACCCTCAGTCACGATCCCGAAGTAGTTATATGGGGAATAAAACTGGTAAGGGCTTCATCCTAGCAGACACAAGAATACCAAACTCCAATGGCTGGAATGAAGACAGGCAAATCCAAAATAGAAACGAGGCCCACATTTTAACAGGAAGTATCGTTAAGTTAGTCCATTGAAAAGCCATTCTGAAGTCAAGATTAGGTGCTAGACTTAGACAAGTTAGTACAGGAAAGTCCACAGCTGTGATAAGCAACAAATGGAATCGTACAGTTTAACTGTTGTTTCTGGTCACGCGTGTCACAGATCAGGCTGATGTCGCTTGGCACCAACACCGTACTTACCTGGGAGCTCTCAGGGAGACTTTGAGTGTAATTACCTAGCTTTAGTTTAGGAAAGCTGCCATTAGATAACAAAGCCTGCTCATGTAAAAAGAGTATGTACATATTACTTTCCTGATCTCTGAGCTGCTTAAGTCGTATGTGTTGATCTAGAGGCTCTGAGATATCACCACTTTTCTCTTTTCAGTACTGTAGGCACCAAGATCTATGTGATCACAAACCCAGAAATTATTTCATAAAAAGGCTGGAAGACTCCATCCAGAAAGTGCCTGTGGGGTTGAACAACTTCTGTTAAGCCAAAAATATAAATCAACGCATTTTTCTTTCCCTTTTGGCATCACAGCCTATAAAATGCAAGAGGCTAAAGGGTGTCAATGAATAAAGGAATAAGAGTGACTCACGTTTCTATTTTTGGCAGAGCTTAAAGAGGGGCTGTCTTTAAGTAGACATTGGCTATTTCTTTGCTAATTGATTCAAGCTCCTTGTGAGCCAGGGGAGCCTGCAGAGGCAGATGACTGAAGAAAAAACCATTTCAGTTCCATTCTCCATTTAATTAAATAATGAGGAAAGGCAGATTGGATAAGATTCACTGAGTTCTGACAGAGCCAGTGTTTTGCTAACTGACTTCAAGTTCTACCCTTCACTTTTTCTCCTGTGGCTTCATAAAGCATAAACCAAAAATCAACACTTGATAGCATCTGCACTAGTGTTACACAAAACCACAAAAGCTAGAGGAGTCCTGTTTCTAGTAAAGTATGGAGGAAGAATGGGTTTCTGTCATCCAGTGCAACCCATTACACTTTCAAGAACTAAGTAGGCCACTGTGCAGGAGTTCTGTCCAGTCAGCCAGGCGACAAGGGTATGCACAGGTTTTGCAGAGCACTGACAATGTCCATAGGCCAACTGATCAATCTTAAGAATGAAGCAAGCCTGAAGTATGCTCTAGGCAGCCATCCCTTCATTGGTTAGGATTTAACTCTGAGAACAGCTCAAACCTCACAGACTAGTCTCCTCAGTCTAGCCTTTGATAGCAAAAAGATGCAAACATGTTAACGTAACTAGGTCCGTGCCGATACCATACCAGAAAAATCCATTGAGAAACCACATGCCAATATTCTGTCACTGTACAGATTAATGACGAAGATTCAAGTGCTGGAGCAAGTACCAGCTCCAGCTTTGTTGGGATGCTTCCCGTAAATCTTAAATCCATGTATTTGTAACAGGCTTTTAATGTACCCTGAAGCAACCTCCTAAACACAACCACATCAGAAAACTGAGACTTCTCATGCTGCAAACTGTGGCATGAAAGGTAGGAGGAGCAGTGCTGAGACTTATTGGCCTCAACTAAAACCACACATGCCAGCCAACACACAACACAGTTATGAAACTTGGTGAGTATCTGCCATTTTTGAAGAGAAATGTATTTGACAAGGGGATGCATGTATGTGTACATATATGGGTTCCCTGAAAGAAGCAGAAGAGTACGAGCTTAACTTGCAGTAGCAAACTAATTCAGGAGGACAGTAGAAGAGAACATGACTTAGAAAGTAATGACAAGCCGTAACTTCAAAGCAAAAATTACTCCCTGTGCACAGAATTTATTCAGCTTAGGCCATCCAGGAAGACCAAGAAAATTCTACCACAAAAAGGATGGATTTGAACAAAATGTCATCCACTGCTGTATGCTTCCCTTGAAATAAGAATGAATGGTTTACATAGATAAATGCTGCAAGCACAGCTGGCTTAAGTGGAGCAGCTCCAGGAGGAAGCAGAGCACTTGAGCCACAAAGAGATTGCAGTCCTCTTCACAAAACCACTGCCTAGTTTCATTCATTCATTCACTGGTGAGAGAAGTAGACACAGCAAACTTTCCTCTAATGGCAAGAGTTAAGTCTCTTCATTTTGTAGGTTTGGAACACATGGACAATGGACCATCAACAACATGCGAGTCCCTCTGTGCTTAACGTATAGATTTTGCAACAGCAGCCCTCATGTGTTCGTGAAATTTCTAAACTGCTCCGATGACCTCTTCATTACAGGTGGCCTAGGACCACAGAATCATATTTTCAGAGATAATTACTCCACAGTCTAGTCTGACACCGTTCTTGTCAGTGTTGTGAATCCTCCTGAACTCCAAGGGACACAAAGAAGAGGCACACAGCTACTGATGCACAGACCAGAAGAGAGGTCAAGGGCAGGCAGCAGACAAGTCCAGACACTTAAACATTTATTTGGCACTTCGATATATATTTCTTAAACATAAAAACCAACATTCAACAGCTGCCAGCACAGATAAGAAAGGCAACACAAGTGTGCATATATGCATACACTCCAGTGGCACGGCACAAAGGTGAAGACCGTGCCAAAGCCAGGACATCCCACAGAATTCTCTGCTAGCTCAGCCTGCTCTGAGACCAGACCCTTGCTAGGTCTTCACATCCAGAAGGAAAGGACGGCCAGTCCTGGAATGAATCCTGATGATCTCCTGGTAGAGACGGTGACTTCTGAGTTTCTCCTTAACATCCAAGTAAAGCTCTCTCCAGGTGTCTCCCGATGCAAAGCTGAACTTCAGCAAGTTCTCCCTGATCAAATACTTCACCTGAGTTAAGGGCATAAGAAAGACTCCTTTCTAAGCAGATATTTACTAGGGGCTTGACATACTCATTTTCCTTTTGATCTCTCCATCTGCAATTCTCACAGCCAGAACAAACCTCACGGCAGACATGATTTGTGAAGATCATAGCAGGACATGCTCCTTGAGCACCACCCTGCTTCCTAACACACACCGAGTCAGACGTGCCACCCAGTGGCGAATGCCCTGTCAATACACTATTAAAAATCTGAAACTGAAGCAGCTGATACTGAATAAATAACTTCATGTTTCTATTCAGGAAATAGGAATCTGCTGGATTTCAGTAACCTATCGCTCAAGTTCATGTACGTATACGCACTGATCTGTGTGCATACATCTCTTTAGACACAGACTTATGAATACAGTACTATATAATTCCTAATGTGTATGCGCATTAAATTTTACAAATCAGACATACACACTCAGTTTTATTTTTTGCTTAAGCTTAAAATGGCATGTTGGAATTTCTGGTTCAGGGCAAATAACCCCATTTCTCCATAAAAGCTCTCAGTTATTTCAGTTCCCCAAATCTCTGTGATTACTTCTTATGGCCTAGTTGGCTTCAGACTAATTCAGAACTTTCTCTGCCTCATGGAGTCTTCTGAAGAGAGAAGCCTTCTGAAAGAAAGAAACAGGCTCTTGCCCATGGGGAGGAGGCGGACCTGAGCAGCATTCACACTTTGCGATACACTTGACTTTCGCAGGACAATAAAAAAACTGGAGATGCTTTCTTGAATTGAAACTTCCCTTTTTCAGCTGCAAGTTGAAGTTATGTCCTGAAGTGTCTCACAGGCCTGGCTGTGCATCTATTCAGGGCTGTGTTAGCTGGTAGAAATCAGGCACCTATGGAGATACAAACAACAATCAGAGAAGTTATAAGAAGCAATACAATGCCCATCGTGAGGTACAGCTCTCTATTGTACAGTTAATCATCCCATCATCACTAAAAGGGGAGGGGAAAACGCTGATGGTGTTGGTAGGGCAGTTGAAGAAGTGCCTAAACACTTCACTAACTCAACTTTGGGATCCAATGAGGAAACAACTATACCAAGGAAAAAGAAATATATTGCTCAGGAAGAAATTATTTAAAGCCAGGGAACCAATTTTGAAGGACTGGGATGGTCATGTTCCTGGCTTTCCTCTCCTCTAATCACTTATGACTATTAAAATGGGTACATGAACCCATGCAGATAACTGGAATTGCTCTACCTTGGTCAGAGTTTGTGTTTCAGGGTCCTTATACCAAAGGGGATGGAATAATCTCCATCCACTGTAAAAAAAACCAACCAAACAACCCAAACCACAAACCAACCCTGAGGAGTCACTAACTAGAGCAAACAAGGACCCTGCTCTGACATTCTGGTTCGCTTACTTTCAGTGAGAGCAGAATGAACTACCCAACCTCTACAGACAGAACAGCTGCAAAACACAGGCACAAATGAGCAGCACATCAGCACATAGAGACTGACAGCAGGGTTTAATACACAGCGAGTAGAAGCTTATTTCCAGGAAAAAAGCATGTAACACTGCCATGCTGTGGCATTTGAGACTTAGGAGGAAGAACAGAAGCAAATTAGTGGGATATGTCACGACCTTGGCTTTAGGCTTCCATTTGAAGATTTGGGTAATTTTTTTTATTGTCTAAAGACAATGCTCATTTAATTACAGATAGAATTTATCTGTTTTCTGAAGACTACTCCCAGCCCAACTGTCTTCCCTCCGTGTTCTTGGTTCAAGGCACAATCTCATAGTACCAAAATCATTTTGAGAACTTGACAGGAAAGAGTCAAAGCAAGACCTTGAAACTTTCACTGCTGCTAAACAGTGTGTTGCTAGAAAAGCTCAGAAATGGGTGTGTAACGAAGCCAAAAAGAGCCGTCCATAATTTTGGTACTTTCAACAATAACTTCCTTTGTGTTACAAACCAAATAGAGCTTTTTTTTTTCCACCACTTAAATATTTGATCCTAAAAGAGCTACAAAAATTAATTTATTTCTAAGGCGAGTGTTCTGAAAAGATGAAACTTGCTACAGGATCACAGGATAATCCAGGTTGGAAACGACCTCAGGAAGTCACCTAGTCTAATTTCTTGTTCAAAGCAGGGTCAGCTTTGCAGGTCAGACCAGGTTAGTCAGGGTGTTATCCTGTCTGGTCTTGAAAACCTCCATGGATGGAGACTATATAATTTCAATTTCCACCACCCATGAGGAGACAGTTACACCAGAGTGGATTGTAAGCTTTTGCATTTTACTGCAGAGAAATAACATTAATTACGATGTAAAATATCATAGAAGACTATCTGAAACATGGGTTAATCAATTTGTAGGTTTCAATCAGTACTAACTTGGGACAAGTTAACTCCTTTCTTCCTGATTCCACTTGTTTTATTCTGGTCCAACCTCCCCCCCAACATTCTTAGTCATAGAATTAGACATGAAATCTGTGTTAAAGATGCCTTTGGGAGGCTCTTACCTTCATTCAGGAGAACTCTGATGACCTCATCAGGATTTTTTCTGCAAGTTCTTTGGCTGTTCCTGAACCAAAAATGACTTTTTGTCTGATTAGAAGACTGTAACGGTGAAATCAAAGTTGGAGGCAGGAACTCGGGCAGCCACAGGCAAACATGAAAATGGCAGGATGTCGTAGGAGGTAAATTGGCTTCAAGATCTGTTTATGAGGTGGAGTCTAATGACCCTCAAGAGATGACTGAGATTTTGCCAAAAACCTTTGATTAGCAAGCTACTTAGAAGGTCTATTTTCCAATCAGAGCTTAAAAATCAGATGGGGAGAGTTCCACTAGGGACTGTCAGATACTCAGCTGAGTTCAGAGCTGCTCAGCATTAGTAAATATGAGGAATACTTTATAGACTGTGTTAAGGTATCACGCTACCAACTGCTTCCACCAGTGCTGAGCAGCATTAAAAGTCACCAAAGGTACCAGAACCTACTGCTGACTCTGAGCCATGGCATTTGTGAAAGCTGACTAAAAGGAACGGTGAGAATATCCCCAGAACCTTCTGGGCGAAAGAAGCTGAGGTGCTGGGCAAGACAGTGACCTCAGGAACTGGGAGTGTAGAACTGGCTCTCAGCAGGAGCTTTGGCGACTTCAAGAGCTTGTTTTATAGGTCAGTACAGTTTTAAAATTTCAGTGTTTAGCTGTTGATCACTGTTTTTTCAGCCAATGACTTCCATAGGCTTCGTTACCTTCTCCGTACCACTCAGTGCAGAAATTTTGTGCTCCGCACCAACACTGTGAGTCAAATTAGTTATGCTCAAACTGACAGATGCAAAATTTGGTCTCAATGCCTGTCTTTGAAAAAGAGTAAATACTGCCCACTGCAGACGGCATACCTGGCTCCCAGACCAATGTAATGCTCAACGCAAGCTATACAGATAGTCAACATGACGCAGAGACAGACACGTATCTACACGTACGCGAAAGATAAATGGCAAAGCTGACTGAAATACATGTCTGAATATCTCCTTCTGGAACTATGTAAGTATGGATTCTGGGAATCTAATTTCAAAAGCAGTATTTGCAGCTCAGGCTTCTTATGCCAAAGAGCTGACAACGCAGCCGTGTTCTTTATACATGGAAGATAAATATCCCAGTTTGCAAATTAGAAGGTCAATTTAAGTATTATCAAATACATCTTCAGATTAAAAACACAAAAGAATCAAAGAGGGGAAACTATGTGATTCCTGCTCTTACAGGCAAACCCCATTCTGAACAAGAGAAATTTCATTAAGAACAAATTAGGAATGGAAACGGAGCCCAGAACTTAAGTACTGTCTGGTAATCATTGTGTCTGAATACAGAGTCTGTAAGAGCTTTTCTTTGCATCCACTGGGAACTCTGATAATGAAACTGGAGCTTAAACACATTCCTTTATTCTTCTGAAAAGAAGCATTTCTGTTCCTTCAATCCGGGAATTCTGATCCATACACCTCCGCACAAAAGCCCTCCCATCTACTGTACAGCTGCTGTGGAAACTCCTGAATGGAAAACAGTGAGAAAATGTGCAACATAAAGCTGGACTGTTACTCCACCTGAATGAAATTACAGGATTCACTGTGTTCCTGTGTCTAATTCTACCAGTGGCCATGAATCTACTGGGAGACAGATTAAATGGAAAAATCTAGAGGAGCAAAATTAACTTGGCACACATTTCAGATGAACAGCACCACGGTTTATTTTGTCTTTCTTTATTCCTCCAGTACAAATTTTCATCACTGCAGATCTGCATCGATGCAAAAAAAGAGCAGAGCATTCTCTTTAGAAATTTTGATTCTTCCTTCTAATACATCTTTTGTTTTCCATCTCTTCTTCTTTAGCACTTCAACTGTATTATGATTTTTGGAATGAAAGGTGGAATGACATAAAAGGCCATGCACTGTATAAAGGCCACATTGTAAGGCCCCTGAGCTGGTTCCAGGTTTGACTGTAAAAGTCACTTTTGTTTTTACCATGCCCCACATACAGCTTACCACACTGGGGTGTATCTCTGAACGGCTCCCAATTACTGTTCCTCTCCAGGCTCTGAGACTACAGCAATTGATGTACAGGTGGGTCCACCGCACGGCAAAGTCACTTCTGAGCTAAATGCTAACCTAGGTCACAGGCCAGACCATCTAACACAGTGAATCACATAACAGGTTTCAAGTTAAGGACAGGAGATGCGAGTTGAGGAATCCTAGTGCTTGCATTGATCACTCAGTCAACACGTGTCAGACTTGCAGAACAAAGTCCAGCTAGTCCTCATTTTAATTTGAGCATATATGTATATATATATATAGCCCTTGACTTACTCCCAGATTCAGGAGTTTTCTTCTGGATGTCCCAGCAAATATATGTAGCTAACCAGTCTTTTCACAGATGTTTTAATACAGCTGCACAGAGTTATGAAGGCAATAAAACACAGGGGAATACCATATTGAGAACAAAGCTATAGAGGATATTGGCAGTTGTTATTAGCTGATTAAAACTTTCATGGCCTAGTTGACAGAACTAGATTGCCAAAAAGAACAGAAACATCTTAGAATAAGAGACAACAAAATCTGTCAAAAGAGTTAAAAACAGACAACATGCACATTCAAGCCAATGAATAGTTATTGACAAAGCACTGTTTGCATGCGTGTTAGCAGTCACAGAGATCAAGCCTTGGCCTTTGTAAGGAACCAACCTGTTGCTGCCCTTCACTTCATCCAGCTCCTTCTGCAGTCTGGCATTCTTCTCCTCTTCCTCCTGAAGCTTCCTCTTTACCACACGGAGTTCCTGCTGGGCTTCACACTTAATATCATTGGCTACGACCACTGCGGTCTGCAGATCAGCTTGAAAACGCCTCCACTCTTCTGTATCTTCCTAGAAAGAGCAATTAGAACCCCAAACTGCTGTAACAATGCACCACCTTCAGCTGAGCACTTAGTTATTGATCTCTCTTTCAGTGATCACAAGTGACAGGGATTTCACCACAATTTCAAGATGATGCTGAGGTCAAACTACATACTTCCCTCTTTACACAGTACCGACAAGATTGCCAAAGAAGAAACTGATGCTAAGCTCTCCACTCCAATACAAAAAGTACAATCAAAGTTCTTCCTATAGCTAAGTAATTTGCAAAGGATGTGTTATATTTTTCCTTCACAGGCAGAAAAAACATGTAGAAACAAGTGAAGAGAACGGAGGATGAAAGGATGTAGAAAGAACTGTCTAGTATTGTTCTAGAAAAATACAACGCTTCTCTCAAATCCTTTATTGCAACGAAAGCACAGCCTAGCTTTGTCATGGAGTCTAAGCCTTACCTTCATTTGCTTAGTGAGAGCCTTCAGCTGCCTCTCTGTATCTTGTTTTTGTTCTTCCAGCTTCATGGCTTTACCTAGGAACAGCAAAAAGGGAAAAGATTATTAAACATGTAAGGGCAAGGGTGAAAAGCGAAAATGGGAGGGCACAGCGGCCTATTTTGTGTTGCTTCTAGTACTGCCACTAAATAGATCAAACAGAAATTAAGATACCCTGTCAATGGATCAAGAATGGAATCAACAGTAGATTTGTTACTCAAACATCTCTGAAATAGGTCTTTATTTTGAGGCATTAAACCAGACCTAAATGTACAGAACCAGGCGTGCAGGATCACTTACTTGGAACACAGCCCAGGAGCACTCGAGGTGACACTGGTCATACCACCAGGTGGCAGCTCCCCTCCCACACCACCACAGCAACCTCCACTTCACAGCTCTACTAGAGCTGCCCCCTAAAAGCTCTTTAAAAAGCCAGTAACTCCAGTTTCTAAAATCGACAATTCTTCCATCACTGAGGAATGAGGCTTGAAGACTGTCTTGAATATTATTTCTATAGCACTGTTAAAATAGTGACTTTTGTGCATGAACAGAACGGACAGGCCAAAATTGGAGTAATTCTAACGTGGGGCCCTTGTCACTTGTATCAAGACATGTCTCCTCCCCGTTGCAACCATAACTGAGCCTCCTGAAGAAGTTTTCACTTAAATCCTTTTTTTTTGGCTCCACCTACTTTCTAGGTCACTGATGAGTTGGTTATTGTGAAGTTTTATAGCACGATGTTGTTCCACCTGGTCTTCCAACTCAAAAATGGTCTCTTTCAGGTTTTTTATGTCTGCTTCATTCTCTGATGTCTTCTCCTGCAGCTTCTGGCTGGTTCTGCTCAGTTGCTCAGCCTGCCGGTCACACACCTCCTTCAGCTGACCGCATTCATTCTCAGCCTGGAAGGGAGGTACAAAAGCTGCACATCTGTCCGTATTTCTCAGGAGACATCACTCAATACTGATTTTACTGGGCATCCCATGGACTTAAAAATTGAACTTGGGTTCTAAGCATTGTGTAAACTGAGTTTCAATGCAAATACAACAGTTTTAGGAAATGCAGATGAGCTACAAATGCCAGTTTTCTTTCCTGGTAATAAAGACAATAAAACAAGATGCTACAAAGGAAGTTTTCTATATGATGACCATAATTCCAAACCAAACTGTGCACGTAATGAAAAAAGCAGAATTATATTCCCGGAAAGCTCCACTTCTATGTATCATATGATGACTGTGTTATCACTGCCTTGGGGCCAAGACAATGATCAGTTCCTCCACATTAGCAATTTCACTGCTTTTACCATGCATGTTTTCAATGGATTGTGAAAATATACGCCACAGAGCTTGCTGCTGCCAGTAAGTATATTTCTGGATACAGGACATCTGAAAGTACTGAAGGGGGAATCTGCTGCACTTCAGTTTAATGGCTCAGGCCCAGAGATCAATGCATCCAGGTTTGGGGGGAGATCTCTGAGAATGAGCAAGTTAAGAAAAGCAAGGTGCAGGCTGCCAGCTCAGTGAGCAGCACTGGCACAGCCCAACTGAAGGGCAGCCTTACAGAAGCCTGTGGTCTTGTTTGGGTGTCACAAACAGCCAGTGATTCAAAACAGCTCAATTCGAGGGAAAGGAAGAGTAAAAAGGAGGAAATCTGTGGTTTCCTAACCAAACAATAAAATTTTGGTACAGAGTCTGAGCGCTCAGCAGCTTTTCATTTATTCTTCATAAACTCCAGCTCCAGTGAGCACTAGGGAGCTTCCTCTAACTCCACTTGCTGTGGTCACCTACTTAAGCCGAAAGGACATCTGGATTTTCTAAATCACTCAAGTCATGGAAGTGCTTTTTGGCAATACACTCTTCCTCTGCAACTAGCCAATTTTACTGTTCTTCTGATGATCCCTTCCCCATACAGGAAAGGCTGCACACACCAACTATCATTCTCCCTGCAGCGGTGGGACATAATCACTGGCTTGTGCTTTGTTAACACTCATTCTACGATGCCTCATGCTGCTGCTTTCTTCTGAGCATCCAGCATCACACAGAAAAGAGAATCAGTGACGGAAACTTGCTTGAAGCAAAGCTACAAATTACCAAATGAGGCAGAGAAAAATTGTTACAAAATAAATCAATTTTTTTGCCATTACTTTACCTATCCCAAAACAGAACACTTCTCAGTTTCGTAAAAATATTACAGTTGTATGAAAATTATCTCATCTGGAGCTTGACCATCATTAGTCATGTTGCTGTAAATATGAGCTTCTCTGAGCATTAGCTCATGTCCTCATGACCTATGACACCTATAGGTAGCTACTAGTTAATCATGATTCATTATTCAGAATTTAATATTTGCTGCTAACTACTCATACTCTTCTCACCATCTGGCTTACCAAGTGATTTACACTAATATTTTTTCACATAATAAAGTAATTTTTTTATTGACCTGTTCTTTGCTCCAGTTTTGATAAACAGAAATCTATTTACTAAAATAGTGAATTCTGTGGAAGATATTAAGGGAAATGAGTTTTGAATTTATAAACACAGCTATGCTAACAGTTACTCCTGGGACAATATGCATATAGCAGCAGAAACAGAGACTGTATCATATGACACCAGCTTCCACCCAAAACAAATTTGTGCAGTTTAAATCCTGGAAACTTAAAATCAATGGCTCAACAACAATCCAAAGATCAGCAATTACCCATTTATGGAAGGACAGATAAGCAACCACTCTGTTTTACAGCTGTTACTGCTTTACCTTAGATAGCAGACCCTGGATGTGCTTCAGTTCACTGTTTGCCTTCAGCAGCTCTTGTTTAAGCTCAGTGCAAGATGCTTCTAACTGATCCTTTTCTGCACGGGCTACTTTCAGCATCTCCTGCACCTCGGAGTTGTCAGTAGTACACCCCATCACATTGATTTCTGCAGCTTTTTGTTTCTCACTCTCTAACTGAGTTTTGAGAGAGCCATTCTCAATTTTTAGACCTTCTAAGGCAATTTTACAGTCCTCCAGAGTTTTTGTCACTGTGCTATTGCTCTGCTGTTCCACTTCTAGAAGTTTAAGCAGCTTCTCATTTTCTTCTCTCAGGCTTTTAATCACCTGCTGGGCATCTTGATGCTCCCTTTCCAAGCTTCGTAGGCTGCTGGTTAACTGTTGCTGAATGTTGAGCAATTTCTCTCTTTCAAATTGTGCTTTTTCAAGAACTTCTGCACATTTCTGTTCCAGTTCAAGGACCTTTCCCTCCTGAGCTCTGCTTTCTTCATTCTTGGATCGCTCTTGAAGGAGTGTCATTAGCTTCTCGTTTTCTTGGCTCAGCTGTTCCGCTCTATCTCTATGCTGACGAAAAGAAGTTTCCAGGAGAGCTTTTTCTTCCACTAGCTTCTCATTTTCTGTTGTCAGCTCCTGCACCATTTGCTGTTGATCTGACAGCTCCTGCAAAGTGGCTTGTAATTCTTCTGCTGTGCTGTGGTGATTCTCCTCCATTTTCTGGATTTTCTCTGTAAGAGACGCAACAGAAAGGTCACTAATATTGTTTGGAGAACTTCCTGTAGTGGAGCATTTGGAACCTTTGAAGTGGTTGCTATTGGAGGATGTTGGCCTAGAAGGTACATCTGCTATATGTTCAAAATCGGATGCATCGGGTGACAAGGAAGCTTTAGTTACATCGCTGCTGGAAGACCCCGAATTGCGCAGCGCACCCCCGTTCACGTGCTGCCTGTGCTCCTCCATTTCACCTCTTGGCACATTTTTTGATGGGCTTCCAAAACTGGATTCTTGGGTAGTTGGGGTTGGGAGGCTGCTGTCACCTCCACTGCTGGTTGTTGTGTCTGAGAGAGGGGAGTTCTCTAGATAAAGTAACTTCTCTTTCAAAACACGATTTTCTTCTCCTAGGCTAGCAAGCTCTTTTTGAAAAGTCCTGTTTTTTTCCTGGAGGGTTCGTATTAATGGATCTATGTCAACAGGGGATACTGTTTCTACATTTTGGTTGGAAGCACCCATTCCTTCAGCGTTAAGCGACCCTTTCTCTTTGCATTTCTTCAATTCACAACGGAGTTTGGTAATTTCAGAATCTTTTGTCTTTGCTTCTGCCAGGAGTTCTTTAACCTGAGATTCCAGAACAGCCTTGTCACCAGCCTCATTCTCTTGCTTGGACTTGCCAGTGGGGCGCACGTGTTTGGTAGGAGTTGGTGCACCAGAAGAGGTGGGGCTGGGTTGTGTTTTCCTAGTGTTGGCTTGACCACGTAATACGGCTCTCTCTCTGGATACAGACGATGATATTTCCCGGGGTGCTGGAATCCCTGTGCGCTTTGCAGCTGAAACTGTGCCTTGAAGAGAGAGAGATGAGGCAAATTTAGTCCCTGAAGAAAACAAGTCACACGACAACAGCGGTAGAAATTAGAGCAGTCTTGGAAAAAACACCTGAGTGTTTGAGTAGGTTTAGTCATGACTGAGTGTGCGGACTCATGTTTCAAAGGCTTGCATTATTTTGCATTTCTTCCTCTCCCCCGCAACCTCCCAGGAACACAGTCTGCTAAACTTTTTCCCACTGTAATAATATGTGTAGACACTGCAATACACAAACTGCAACCCCCAATACCAGGATATTAATTATTCAGAAATAAAAATTCTTTACGTTACTTTGTTAAATGCTGAATTTCAACCTATTAATTTCTGGAGAAGAGTTCAGTAAGTTAAGAAAATACAAGATCTTGAAAAAAAGTATTTTTATCACACATGAGTATTTTATCACAAAAATATTGTATTTATATTATGCTCCATTTATGCAGATCATAAATAAAGGTCTGAAACATTTATGCTGATGGCAGATTGAGTGAAATACAAAACTCTCCTGGCACTTCTAAGACAATTGTGTGGCTCCAGCTTCTTGCAGCGATGGACGAGAGATTTTTAATGTTAGAAATGCCCATCCTCTTACGGAGCAAGAGCAAAAGGAGGTTAGAAAGTTGATGCTATTCTGGTTGATTTTCGTTCGGGTTTTTTACCTCCCAACCAACTTAATGCAAAGCATTGTGCAATTACAAGTGAAATAAACTTTCTGAGTTGCTGATCTTCATCTTCCAAAGCTCTCTTGGGGTATGGGACCATGGCTGCTGAAGAAACAATACAAGCCATCCTAACCATTAAAGTATTAACAGGCTGGTTAAAGAAAAGAAGGTGGTTCAAAGGGTTGGTACTAGACGCTGATACAAGTAGCAACACAATGAATTTAAGACATTCCTGTTTTCAGGACCTTACTCAAATGGAAAAGCCCTAAAGTACAGAGCCATAAAGCTTTGGGATATGGTACAATGAAGAGATATTGTCTGACACAGCCGCATAAACAGGATGCAAGGGCCAGTTATGCAAACAGAAAGGGCTATCGAGCCAGTGTTTGCAATAAAAACAAGTTCCAGAAGGGCTCTGGGGGGAAATCCTAGAATCAATTCCACCTCCCCAGGTTTGGGAGGCTCTCTTTGCTGATACACACATGCAGCATTCCCAGAAAATCAGACCAAAGCGGGAGCAGACTCCCAGCCTTACACAGCAAGCAACTTCATAACCCTCCCACAGCATTTTTCACAGTGAGGAGATCTGGGCGCAGCAACGTGGGGCAGTGAAGGGTTAATATTAACACCACCCAGTTTGCTCAGCATCTCTTTTGAAGAATGCACTAGGTTTATAAACCCCACACAAACAGGAGCCCCTCCTCCTCTCTCCCAAACAAACACACTCTGCAGCAGGCACAATAAACACCCAGAGACAAAGAGCAGCTGAAGAAAAGCCCCCTGAACACAAAGGCTGAGCTGGAGGAGAGCACAGAAAGGGCTCTGTGATGGCAGGGGCATGATAAGGCCAGAGACAAAGGCCCCAGTGTTTATGGGATGAGACAGCCTGAGCCGTTGGGCCATGGAAGGGTTTGTGTCTCACATCAGAGAGAGGACTGTGAGGCAGAGCTGGAG
>JAVSBS010005110.1:0-12614 GCA_033124195.1 Coracias cyanogaster | reverse complement strand
GGGGAGACCTTCTGGCTCTGCACAACTCCCTGACAGGAGCTTGGAGCCAGGTGGGGTTGGGCTCTTCTCCCAAGGAAAAAGAGACAGGACAAGAGGAACCGGCCTCAAGTTGCACCAGGGGAGGTTGAGGTTGGACACAAGGAACAATTTCTTGTTGGGAAGGGCTGTCGCGGGCTGTGCCAGGCTGGGCAGGGCAGTGGTGGAGTCCCCACCTCTGGAGGAGTTTCCAAGCCGTGGAGATGTGGTGCTGAGGGCCAGGGGTTAGTGGTGCCTGGCAGTGCTGGGGGAACGCTTGGACTCAACGAATTTCAAGGTCTCTTCCAACCAAAACGATTCAACAACTCCATGGCCCCTCCGCTGTCCCCACGGGCAGGGGCAATGGCAGTGGAAACCCCCCAGACAAGCCCTGGTCTCACCAGCACATGGCCGCGGCTCCCACCCTCCAGCACCGCGAGGTCCCAGCCGCGGTCAGCAGCCACCGTGCTCCCCCCGGCTCCATCTTGGTTCGTGTTTAATTGAGAACTTTCCCAGCGCCGTCACGTGCCAACCCTTCGCATGACAAGAGCGGGAATCCATTGGAGTGAAATTGCCTGGAATAAAGTATTGGAGCCGCTGAAGTGGCTCCGCGCCCCAACCACGCTCATGCCCCGGCACCGTGCTGGGCAGGGCCCCACCTCCGCACCAGGAGCCTCTTGGCTTCCAAAGTTCTCACCTCTTGGATATTGACCATGGAGGGGAAAAACCATCCTGAGAGCCCGAAGTCATCCTCACCCCGAGACCCCGTGGGCAGAGCCAACCCTGCCCGCACCCAAACCCCCGCGGCTCTCCCGGGTCTGGGCATCAGAACCCCCAGTCCTGGTGCCTCCGGTTCCTCCCCGGGCAGCAGCTTCCCCCCGAAGCCCCCAGTGAGGGCAGCCACCCGGCATGGGAACAAAGCGTGCCTGTCTCTTGGTCTCGCTGCACACCCTGCAAGACCCGCCAGTGTCCCAAGGGTTAAATAATTCAGATTTTTCTTTCCTGAACAGCTTGAAAAGAGATATGATTGCGCTCGCTGAAATACAGGGAGGGGGGAGATATTATGGATGGAAAAGAGCTATTTAAGCTGAAAAACAGTGTTGGCACATAAACAAATGGGTATAAACCGGCCATGAATAAATTGAGGCTGGAAATTAGGAGGTTTGTAACCGTCGGAGGAGCGCGGGGCTGGAAGGGGCTGGCGGGGGGCAGCGAGGTGAGGGGGGGGCTGGGGCAGGGTGCTGCCGGTGCTGGGGGCTGGGGCGCGGGGGTCCCCCGGCTCCAAGGGCACCCGTCCTTGTGGGGCCAGGCGCTGAGATACTTAAAATCTCCCGTACGCTTTCATCTCCTGAAATCTCCTTCATTCAAATCGTCACAGCGTGATCAGGAGTAATAAGCCTATTACAGAGCGAAATAAAACACAGCAGCCCCCTCCTCCCGCCGCCCCAGCCCCAAATCCAGCCCCCAACCTCGCCCGCCGCCCTCTCACTGGTTTTCAAACACAACCTGATGAAAATCCACGGGCGGAGCGGCCAACGCCAGCCCCCCGCCAGCCTCCATCGCGGTTCCCCCCTCCCGGGAAACAGGCACCAAGCGGCTGCTTGGCGCTGGGGGGTGGCGGGGAATGGCCCCCGCCGGAGGAGCCGCTTGCCCGACTCCTTCCTGCGGCGTTCCGGCTCTTTTCTCCATTAATCCCATTGCTTGGCTGGTTCCCGGCGTGTCCGCAGCCAGCGATGGCCCTCACGCCGGGAACGTTCCCGTTGGTTTTCCATCTGTTTCTCTTTCTCCATGGCCAGGCGGCACCGCCGCGGCACCGAGCCGGGCACCAAGGGCACAGAGCCCAACAGGGCTGTCGGGGGATTTTGGCCACAAGTTGGTCCTGGTGTCCCAAAGACAGATTTATTTTCGCCACTCAAGAATGGTCGCATGGGGCAAAGCCACTCGCGGGGTCTGGGAGGGGATGGAGCCGGATGAGCCTGGACACCTGGGTCCACCCGGCATCGCTCCAGGGGATCCCCCGCCCCATCCCACTGCCCCGCCAGTGCCAAGGTTGAGTTGAACCGCGTTGGTAAATGGTTCTGCCTGGCCAGAGAATGAGCGCGGCCACTCAGGTCACGGCACCAGCACCACCGGCCACCTCCCAAACCTGTGCCAGAGCATCCCGGCATCCCAACCTGGCCAAGCCGCGGCGCTCGGAGGTACCAGAAGATGCTTGAGGTCACAGCAGGAGCTGCCCCAGCGTCGTCTCTCCCAGCCCCGCAGAAGGGAGGTGGTGCTGAGCCCCGGTCCCGGCGGGGCCGTGAAGCGCTGAGCGCGCTCCAGCAGCGTCCCCAGCGCCGCGTCGGCCGGGCGGAGCGGGGAGGCGCATCTCGGGCTGCGGCTCATGGTACGCCTGTAATGTGGTCCTGGGGGACCCGCCGTACACACACCACCTAAATTATTTAATTTCTCCAAACTGCTGCACCTTTATAAATCATTAAAAGCTCCTTTTGATCTGTGTTAATGAGGTTTTCCCGAGTGCGGCGGTTGGAAACACACTTTGGTGGCAGATAGCGGGTCGGCTAATTAAAAAAATAAAGAAGGAGCGAGCGGGAACACGGCAGGGCGGGAGGGGGGACGGGCACCGGCACAGGGCGATGGGCACCGGGGCTCCCTGTGACCCGGCTGGGCGCAGACGGGCAGGGGCTGCTGCGGGGATGCCCGTTAGGTTTTCCCTCTTCCCTTTCCCTTGCTTTTCCCTGGGGACGGCAGAGTCTCCGCTCCCACCGCCCGTCCCCGCCTCGCCGTGTGCCCTGATGGGCGAACAGCCAGCCTGGCAGGGCGGGAAAGGCATCGTCAGGGAAAATCCGTTGGGAACAAGCCGAAAAGCAGGGACAGCAGCAGCAGAGCCACATTTACTTTTGAATTTCCCAGATGTTTGAGCCCCTTGCCCACTGGCTGCTGCTTTGCTGGGCCACAGGCTGCGAGTGCCACCCTGGGGGCTGCAGCACCCATCACCCACTGTCCCAGCACCCAAGGATCCTTTCTTTCCCAAACCACGAGCTCTCCTGGAGTTTTCCAGTCTTGGGAATGCGCCGGTCCCAGCTGCATCCACATCACTGGGATGCGCCCACGGTAGCCAAAACACGTGGGGTTTGCCGATTCTCCTGGTCGCTGCGGCGCGGTGTGCGGAGCTCCTCGAATCTCCAGGCTTGGGAGAGAGGGATGTGGGGATGGTTTCGGTTGGGAACCGCAGCTGCCATCCCGGAGGCTGAGCCCCAGGGTTGTCCCTTTGCTTCGGCCGGTGATGGCGAGTCACCAAGCCAGCCGGTGCTCCGGGAAACGGTCCCAGCACTTTGGGGACGGGGTGAGCCCCCAGCACCGCTGGCACCACGCAGAGCCGGGAGCTGATGGGTCAGGTGGCGAGAAAGCGGCAGAGCGGGTGTCGGCGTCACCTCGCCAGCCCTGACAGCTTTAATATCAATATTTATCTCAACTACAAAACTCTGAGCCCAGCTACATATTCAGCAGCTCGATTACAGTTATCTGGGATGACGGTGATGGCTCCCACGGACGGGAGGTTAGTTTGGGCTTAATGCTGGTTGACAGCCCTGGTGCGGCCGTGGCCGGCAGCCGTGCGGCAGGGACGGGGACAGGGACAGGGATGGGGATGGGGACAAGGATGGGGATGGGGATAGACATGGGGACAAGAACAGGATGGGGACAGGGATGAGGATGGAGACAGGGATGGGGATGTGGATGGAAATGGGGACAAGGATGGGATGGGGACAGGGATGGCAATGGGGACAGGGACAGGACGAGGACAAAGACAAGCAGCACCACCTGCCCCCATCGCCCAAACCGTGCCAAGAGCTGCCATGCTGGTGGTGGGACCGGCTCAGCATGGGGTGAGCCCCAAGGGCCCCCCAGTAGCCCACTGGGCCCCCCTGGCACCCGTTGGCCCAGGGCAGCCTGTTTGGCTGCCCAACCCTGCCCGCTCCAACCTGCCCCTGACCCCCTCTCGCCTCCTTCGCGACCAGGACCAGCCCGGCACACCCCGGCTTGGCTTCGCCATCAGTCACCCGGGGACAATCCTGCGCTGCCCATGGGGTTAACGAGTTCATAATTCGTGTGTTTTTCCACCCACACCCTGCGGGGGAAGGACCCTGAGAACCAGGTCTCGTTATTTTTTCATCCTTAAAAACCCGGTGGTCACGGGCTGAGCCCCTGCACCGGGCGCTGGTCTGCGGCACCGTGCGGCGGGTTCACGGCACAGGCGGTTCCCCCGTGGGCACCATGCCCGCAGCGGGGGTTCAGCTTGGCTGCGGACCCCAGACTTGCACCTTCAAAAACTTGCTTTTTTCCAACTTTCTTCCAGCTTTCTGGGGGTGCCGCAGAGGCCGCGGGCTCACCCGCGCTGGCACCACGCGGTTACGGCGAGCCAGAGCACGTGGCGGGAGGACGAGCCGGCACACATGGGACTGGGGAGAGAAGGGAATTGTGGGTAATGTATGCAAATTCCCATGCAGAACCACCGCTTGCCATCCGGCGAGCGCTTCCCCAGCAGCCCTTGGGCCGGTGCTGGCACCGGTGATGCCGCTGGTCGAGGCTCGGTGCTGGCCCGGGAGCGGCAGCCCCGGCGCTGGTTCAGCCCGGCCCTCCTGGGGCTCACTCCTTCATTTATGGAGATTTCTCTTTCCCTCCTTTTAACGTAAATGACAGAAAATCGGATCAGACGCGGAGGTAACTTCGTCCCGGCTCGGCCGCGCTCCCACCGGAGACAACGGCTCCCGTAACCTGGGGCAACGGTGGGGAAATGACGGCTGGCATCTAAATTGCCATCATTACGCTCCAGAGCCAACGCTCCCCCATTTACACTTTATTGGCATCTTTCGCTTTAGGGAGATGCTGGGATATTACAGGAGGGGGTGACGGAGTGGGACGAGGTGGGACGCGCGACGGCAGAGACGCGGAGATAAATGGGTGCGCCCGGAGCTGTTATTTCAGCCTGTTTGCAGATCTAGACAAAGCGCAGCGGTCCCCACCCCCTGGCGAAGGGAGGATTTAGAACGAGAAGAAAACGAAATTAGTTTCAAGGCAAGTGCCAGCCTGCCAAATGGGTGGCAAAGCGCCGCGCCGCTGGTCCCTGGTACGCCGGAGAGCCTTCCCACCAAACCGGTGCCGAAAATGCAGCTGCAGCAGTCCCGGCTGCGGTGAGCGGTCCCACGGCAGAGCCCTCACGGTGCCGGGCACGTCCCGTGGCCGCCCGGCACGGCAGCCCCCAGCCACGCACCCCTCTCAAACGCTCCCCAAACCGCACGCATCTCTTACCAGACATGGCCTCCATTTGGAGGCAGAATTAGTTTGGGGTGCACCAGGCCAAGGATGAAGACTTGGATGGAATGACTCTTCTCATGGGCTTTTGGGGACAATTTGATCCTCGTGGGCAGCCAGTATCCAGCTGGGGCTGGAACCCCTCTGTGGGGCCACCCCCAAGGATGCTCATGGGCACCCTGAAGCAAAACTGCTCCTGATACTTGAAAGACCAAGTTTATTCTCCCCCCATGCCATTTGGGAAGTTGCACGAAGAAAAGGCAAAGCCAACCGTGGGCATCGTTCCTCCCCCTGCACCCCACTGGGACCATGGCATGACGGAGGGGGGTAGAGCGAGGGAAAGCTGCTGGGAGAGGTGGAGGGGGAAGAAACGTCGTCTTTCAAGTATTTTCAAGGAAAAAAAGAAAAAAGCAAAGAGTTCAAAAAATGAGAAGCTTTTCAGGAAAGAGCCAGGGCTGCTTCTCGCCCCTGTGCTGGGCTCCAGGCCGCAACCGCCGGGCACGGGCTTGGGAACCTGCCGGGATTCCACCTCCTGCCTCGGAGATCCCTCCTAGGAGGGAAGCTGGAACTTGTGGCACCACGTGCTTGGGACTGAATCCCAGCGGAGCTTTGAGAGCTGGGAGCTGGCAGCTCTGGGATGACCAAGCACAGGACAATGGAGCCGGGGGGATGATGCCTGGACAGGATTTTCCCTCTGTGGGATTCACTTGTCCTGAACAAACCGCGGGTGCCAATCAGAAATAGGTGTTTTTGGCAAGGAAAGCTCCGTTTTCCATCTGCCAGAGCCCATCCCGGGGGATGTGCCCGCTCCGGGGGCAGGCAGGTCCTTGCAATGGCAGCTCCTTTTTGGGGTGCTCCACCCTCACCGCCCAACCAAAGCTCCCTGGAACAGCACCGGCTGCTGCAAATTCACACCACTCACCCCTCATTAACATGGATGCTCGTTAGCCCAGCGCTGAGACTAATCAATACTGCCATTAACGGACCAGCCTGAATTAATGCATTTTAACCTGGCAGGCCTTCGGATATCGGCCATTTTCCCACTTAACCTGGCAGGAGGAGTTCTTCCTTTTGCTGGTGCCCAGTGACCGTGGCTGTGGCTTGGGGAGGGGACAGTTCATCCCAGCAGGACTCATCCTGCCGAGGTGCTGCCAAAGGGGAGCAGGACCCTGCCCAGGAGCCCTGGAGGGGATGGAGCCACTGGCACTGGGAGTCCCTTCCACCCCAGGGCTGCCAGCTTTTGGCTTCGCCACCACGTCTTGGCTTCGCCACCAGGTCTTGGCTTTGTCACCAGTTTGTGACTTCGCTTTTGGCTTCTCCGCCAGCTTTTGGGCAGCCCACGGCTGCTGGATGCTCCCGAACCTCAGCGAGCATCACCAGCGCAAGGCGAGGGCAGCCTCTGCCCCATGGCCATGGGGCTGGACACCCCCAGGAGGGCTCTGGAGCCTCCACCCCAGCAAGGGGACCCCCAGAACCCGGCTCTCCAGAGCCACCCCGTCCCTGCAGCCTGCCCAGCCTGGTCCATCGCTTCTGCCACAGGTGACGGGCCCCAGGTCCCTGGTCCCTGTGCCCTCCCGGACCCCCGGCAGCAGCATCGGAGCTGTTTTCCTCCCCAGCACCCCAGAGCCACCCTCGCCTGCTGCTCCCGCCTGCCTCGCAGTGCCTCTGGCTAAACAGAGATCAGAAATGTTAGATCTTTCCTAACATCTCCTGCCAGCACTGTCAGTGGCCCTCTCCAGAGTACCAGGGCCCTCTGTTATGTAAACACAGCACATTCTCTGTCAAAGATTAAAAAAAAAAAAGCCTCATTTGCACATAAAAGCAGCCTCTGCACTAGTTACGGGCACTGTGGCATGTAAGGAAGGCTGTAGGTTAAACTCAATAATAAAGCCAGGCGGTGCAGAGGTCCCTGCTCCCGCCCCTCCCCGGCGCTGTGGCCACTGAGCAATGCTGGGCACAAGCCACGGGCCACGGCCAGCGCAGCACAGAGATGCCAAGGGGCAAGGTGCAGGCAAATGGCCCTGGCAGCCCTCGCTGCACCACCCTGGGACCCCCACCCTGATGCTGCTCTCTGCCCCCCCATACCAGCCACTCACCCGTGGCACCCCCAGACCCCTCCAGACCCGCAGCCCAGCGCCGTCCCCATCTTCTCCGCTCAGCATCCCGGCCGGGCCGTGCCACACTGCCCCGCATCCCTTCCCACGCGCTCCGGTGAGGCCGACACCGCCCTGGTGCCCAGCATGGCTCGGCCAGCGGCACCACCGGGCATCGCCACGGGAGCAACGGCGGCACGAGGAGCCGCTCGCCTCTTGAATCATCAGCGCAAGGACACCTCTCACTGCCCGCCCTGGGCACAGAGGTGAACGGTGCCCACTTGGCTCCTCTCCAGCGGGATGGCACTAGTGGGGGTCTCTGGCCGCAGCCGCCCCTCACCTCTCCCTGGGGATCATCTGCACCCGCCCGGCTCCAGGGATGGCGGCAGACGGCCGGACGTGCAGCCGGGGTCCACACAAATTTAATCAGGTCAGAAATTCATTGTCGGAGAGACGATGGCTGGAAAATGTATCGGTAATTGTGTTAGTGCCGGCAGTCCGGCAGCCTCGGCTCACCACGCTGCGCCTGGAGAACCGCGGCGGCACAGCGGGATGGGCACGGTGCGATGGGGATGACGGGATGGGGATGACAGGATGGGGATGACGGGATGAGCACGGTGAGATGGGCACAGTAGAATGGGGATGATGGGATGGACATGGTGGGATGGACATGGCGAGATGGACACGGTGGGATGGACACGGTGGGATGGACACGGTGGGATGGACAGGGCGGGATGGGTAAGGCGATGCTGGGGATTCCCAGCAGGGAGCAAGCAGAGAGGATTGAGGGTTCTGGAGGGAGGAAGGGAGCAGGTAGGGGGTCAGGGGAGGGCGAGCGGAGCTCTGCAAAAGCTGGCGGCCAGATGGCTCCGGAGAGGGCAGAGCCACGGCAGCAGAAGGTGTTTACAGTGGCGGCTGACAGCAAAGGTGAGAGGGGCACCCGGCTCTGGCAGGGAGGCGAGCGGAGGAGAGGCCGACAGATCACAGCCCGCCATGGGCCGGCACGTGGGCACCCATCTCACCCAGCCCAGCCTTGGCCACCCAACACGCCCAGTCCAGTGTAAGTGCGCCCACTGCACCCAGCCCAGCCTTGGGCACCCATCACGCCCACCCCGTGCGCACCCAGCCCCACCCTTGCCCATGCCCCACACACGTCCCCAGAGCTGTGCCGGAGGAGCCCCCGCAGCCATCGCGCCACGCACGTCGCTCCCAGCCGGAGCCCGGCCACGTGCCAGCCCGTGCACGAGGCCACGCGTGCTCATACGTGCTCCGGCTGCTCACGCTGAGCGCCCTAATTAACACGTCTGGCGAAGCGGGCGGGCGCTGATAACGGGCATGGGACGGGAGCCGCTGGGGGTTATCTGCCGGCCGCAGCCGGGCCCCCCGCCGCCCGCGCCGGCTCTGCGCCGCAGCCCGCTGGGACAGCCGGATCAAGGCGCCCATTCGGGGGTCTCCCGCAGGGGGACGGGGTAAACAACCCCCCCGGCGCTGACCTCGTTAGCGCTGCTGAGCCTCGACGCTCATCAGGGCTGGCCCTGGCACGCTGCGGGCAGAGCCCCAGCCTGCAGAGTCCCGGTCGGCACTCGGCTCCACAGCATCGTGCCAGTCTCTCGTCCCATCCGCCATCACCGGATGAGCACTGGACCCGCAGCCCCTCCTGGAGTGCCCACTGTGCCAGCCCCACCGCCGCCGGCCTGCAGGGAGATGCTCAGAGGGGCCAGTCGGTCCCCAGTGGGTGACAGCCACCATCTTGCCTTTCCCCGACAGCCAAAGCTGGCACAACCGAGCCCGGCCACGGTGCCAGCGCTTGTGCCAAGTGGCCCATGGACCAATGGCCGCGGCACAGCCGGGTGCCATGAGGGCCGGGCACAGGGATGGCTGGTGGCAATGACTGTGGCTGCAAAGGACACCAGGGAGATCACCATCACCGTGGGTCTCTGAGCTGAACAGGACGCTGGCCTGGCATTCCCCGGCACCAATTCCATTGGTCTCACCCCAAAGCCACAACCAGGGCCTGGCACAGACCTGCCGTGCCGGTTTCCATGCCGCAGCTTCCCTGTGCCAGAGCCGGACCACCCTGCGCAGCGCGGGTCCAGCAGCACAAGCAACACCCAACCAGCGCCTTTCCCAGTTTAAGACACACAAATTAATAGGGATAAACACGTATTATTGCATTATTTCGGTCGTCGGCCGCTTTGTTTTCCGCCGGCGTCACGGTCACGGGGGCCGCGGGCAGCGGGGCGCACGGGCGGCTCTTTAACCTTGCAACGCTTTAATTCGCAGGAGATTTCACGCGAGCGGCGGGAGCGATTGCTGAGCGGTCTGCCGACGAGCGTGGCCGCGGTAATTTGATCGGCGGGAGCCGGGGAGAGCGTCGGCCTCGCAATCACCGCAAAATCGCCGACGAGGTGGAAATCGGCCGCCCAACGCATCGGCCAGTGGCCCAGCGGGATGCTCGGCGGGTCTCGGAGGTGGACAGAGGGACATGGCTCAGAAGGACGGACACAGCGGGGATGACCTGCTCGCCCTCCGGCCCTGTGGCCCCCACCTGCCCCCTGCCACCCCAGCGTCCCCAGGGGATGCCAGGCGGGATCCAGCCCCGCGGTGACCCCCAATCAAAAGGACAATGCGGGATGTTCCCCCCCAGCCCTGACGGTGACGGGGCTGCGGAGCCAGCGGAGCCGTAATTTATCACACCAGCCCCTGACAGCTCCCTTTGACGGGGTCCCCGGGGGGCCGAGCGATGCCTTTTGTCTGCCCAACAATTAATTATTTCCTGGCTAATGATGAACTCCGGCTTGCAAAGCAGGTAGTGGCTGTGTGCAGGAATGAGCCGCTCCTGCCACTGCCCTCCTGCACCCGACCGAGTCCCACGGGACCCCCACCATGGTGGGCTGGGGCAGGGGGATATTGGGGTACCTGGGGCTAAGGCTGGGCTGTGGAACTCCCCCTGCATCCCACCATCCTCCTGCATCCCACCACTCTTCCCACGGGTACGCTGCCCCCACCAAGGGCACCCTGAAGCCAGACGGGTGCATGAAGAAGGAAGGTGCCCGTTCTGGCCGGGGCGGCAGGACGGAGCCCGCGTTGGCGGCGCCGGCGGGTGGGTGCCACGCTGGGCAGCACACCGCGGCCGTGTGCCGGCGGAGAGCACTTTAAGTGCCAGCCACTGCGACCGCAGCCCCAGCACACCCTGCGCCGAGGAGCTGATAACTGGATGATGGGGCTGCGTTAATGGAGAAAATCCATTTAGGTTCACTCGATACTCTCCCACAGGCTTTCATTACACCTCAGGGGTCGGCGGTGCACCGGGCCCTGCTACGGCCAAGCCATGAGCCCACGGCACAGCTCTGCCACTTATCTGCCTCGCCGCAGAGGCTCCGGCGGGATGTGGGGAGGGATGCGGGGAGGGATGTGTGCGGGAGGGATGCGGGCGAGGGATGCAGGAGGGGTCTGAGCTCGAGGGATGCAGGAGGATGTGCGTGAGAGGGATGCAAGGAGGGATGTGTGGAAGGATGCAGGAGGATGTGTGCAGGAGGGATGCAGGGAGGGATGTGTGCACGAGGGATGCAGGAGGATGCGTGTGCGAGGAATGCAGGAGGATGCGTGTGTGAGGGATGCAGGAGGGATGTGTGTGTGAGGGATGCAGGAGGGATGGGTGTGTGAGGGATGCAGGAGGGATGTGTGTGTGAGGGATGCAGGAGGGATGTGTGCACGAGGGATGCAGGAGGGATGGGTGTGTGAGGGATGCAGGAGGGATGTGTGTGTGAGGGATGCAGGAGGGATGGGTGTGTGAGGGATGCTTTCACAAGGCCTTCAGCTCCAAGCTCACAGCCACAAGTGATGAGACCAACACCAGCATCGCCCAGCCCTGCCAGGGACAGGCAGGGCCAAACTCCGGGGCTGCAATGAGGACCCTGCCCCGGAGCAGCTCCTGTGGAGCCCAGGCTGGCTCGGCGCTGCGGCACGGGCAGAGCAGCAGATACGGGCAGGCACAGGGACCCCCGGGGCTGCCAGCACGCTCCGGTCAGCCCCCCACAACGGAAAATGCGACAGAGCCGTGAAAAGAAGTAAAATAATTATCGGGAGCTCCCAGCTCGGCCTCCCTGCCTGGTGCTTTCTGTTTAAGGCTAGTTAATAGCTAGTGTTCTCTGGTTAGGCCTGAATGACATTTCCAGAGTTATAATAACTGAGCTATTACTTGCCGTATTGATGCATTCCCCCTGCCGGCAGCCTGCTCATCCCGCGCCGCGCCGCCGGCCGCCGAAAGCTCCTTTAGTCAATAGCACTTCTATTTTTCATTACTCCCTGGAAATGTGGCTCTTGGAAGCTCATCCGTCATTCAATTACGCCCTGGTTCAGTCCTATCATACACGTGTCATAAAGTTCCTCAGATCTGAACTGCTGTTAATTTTCTGCGCCATCCCAAGGGGATGCCCAAGACGTGCCTGGAAAGCAACCAGGCAGCCGAGGGCATGCCGGGTACGGGCGCACCGGCCGGGGAGCGGGGGCTGCGGCAGTGCCGCCGGGCGCGGGGGGCTCTTTACCGGATGGTTCCACCAAGGAGCTCGGACCTCGACCCCTCCCCGCGCGGCGGCAGCGGCGGGACCGGCAGCCCACGACCTTGGCAGCGCAGGCAATTTATTCCTCCGGCTGGTTTATTCTTTTATCAGGTGTTGGTTTAACAGGGTGAGCTCCCCCCCTTCCCCTTTAATCCTATCGGCATCTGTGTTCAGCACGTCCGTACACAGAATAATCACCTGCCTGGCAGATTTGTCACTTCACCAGATGTAATCGGGGAACTTTTTTTTTTTTTTGAAACCCTCCTTATTTTCTGTTTCTTAGAAGCTGCAGCTCCTGCGCAGAAGCAGCTGTTGCAGGTGATACCTGCTCCAGGTCATCCCTCCCCTAACCCAAGGGTTTGCTTTGTTCGGCTTCGAGGACGGCGGGGCCGCGGCACCAAGGGCGGATGTCAAACGCTGCGTCGTGCTGCTCCCTCCATCCTCCGCTGCCCACGAGCGTTCCTGGCTGGGCACAGACCCAGGAGCCGGGGGGAGAAATGGGCACAGGATGAGGCTGCGGCATGGCTGGGAATGCTGGGGCTGGGGATGCTGGGGCTGGGGATACTGGAGCTGGGGATGCTGGGGCTGGGGATGCTGGAGATGGGGATGCTGGGGCCGGGGATGCTGGAGA
>JAVSBS010005106.1:117206-146544 GCA_033124195.1 Coracias cyanogaster | reverse complement strand
GGGGACTCTGCTGCTGACCATAAAGCATTCAGGCAATATTCTTGTAGTTTATGATGTCAGAAGTGTAATCCCTCAAGTGAATTATACATATTTGTATTCATGCCAGGTCATCTTATTACCCTAAAGTTTATAGACAGTCCGCTTGCTTCTACCAGCTGACAGGTTTTTGAAATCTGGTCAGCACTTTTCTTCAGTAACACCCATACCTCAGGTAAAGGTAAGGCCCCATGGTTGTCTGAGAAGAGTATTAAAAGCTCAGGCCTCTTCCATCTGATCCTAATAAATGTTGGTGACAGCCTGCACCCTTTTTCTTTCAGATGCTAACAACTCTTGTTAAAGTGGGTATATACTTTTCCTGAGACTGAATTTTCCTGTCCTTTTTCAAAAATAAGAGGAAATTTTTCTCTCCATCTCAAGCATTATACTGTTTAAAACACAGCACTTTTAAGCAGACTGCTTTGAATTTCCTATCACTGTTGAGCAGTTCCCTAGCGTAAAAGAAAAAGCACTTTATAGGAGGAGAGAGAGGTGTCTTCGCTGGTGGTAAGGACCATTGTCTGTCTAGGGAAAGAACTTAAATTGTAATTACCAATAATTCTAATTCAGTGAACAGAGAATTGGCAAGAATGACTTGAAACTCAGGTTTCAATTATTTTCATTGATCTCAATCTAAAATAAATTTGCAACAAAGTAAATAGTCTTCTAGACTTTTTTTTCCAGTCTAGGAGCAACACAACAAGAACAACTATGAAAGCAGATTACTCATCTTACTATTTATGTTTATTTTGTATTTATATCTGGTAATGATTATACACTGATGGCTGCTATCCAGTCCATCCATTTTGCAGGGTTTGGTTGGGTGGGGAGGAACCTTACTGGGAAAGGCAAGGTAAAGGTCTGAGAATTGCAGCTAGTGAGATTTACTCATTTCTCTCGCTTCTGAGCAGTGGAGCTCTCACCAAGATTTAGCTTCTGTAAAGTTAAGTCTTATACATTGCTGAGCTTCTTCCCTTGGCTGACAGTTTCATTGTTCCAAGGGAACATAGCTGTCAGAGAAGGTCATCACTGCAGAGGGACTGGCAGTCTCTCAAGTACCTTAGGCCAGTCCCACAGAGAGTTTTGAGGACTGTGGCAATGACCTTCACCTGGACTCTGAAATCATGGGGGAGTTTGCATGGAGACCAGCGTGCCAGGGTGATGTGTTCATAGTGGTGCGTGTTGCTAAGCAGACTGGCAGCTGCTTTTTGTAATGGCAGGATTTTTTTCACAATATATGCTCTTCATTCTTGCATAGAATGCGATGTGTTAATCAAGCCTGAAGGTCATACATGTGTGTGTCCTTGCTGCCAAGGCTGTCTGATAGATCCTGAAGAGAAGCATGTTTTCCAGTACTTCATCCAAAAAAATGTTGATGCTTAGTAAGGTTGCACATTTTCTTCATTTATTTGTTGTCCTCATTGTGAGTAAGGTAGTAGTATTAATGACGGGATGTAGGACTAGTTCTTGCGCTCTGTGCATCCCATATATCCTCAGGATACACAGTCCCCATAAGTACAGATTGAGGTTTATGTGTTTCCCAGCTTGTTCCTAGGGTGGCAGTTGTTGACTAGATGATTAAGAAAGTCCTGTTAAGAATGACAGTTCAAATTTAGCTCTTTATTCATGTCTGTGTAACTAAGGAACAATAGCCCATCTGTATTCTTGTTGTTTCCTTGCTTCTCCAGTATTTTCTTTAGTTTTTAATTTGCTTGAAAATAACAACAAAAATGTATTTCCATTGAACTAATTGGCACTTTAAGAACAAAACGTGCATATCTCTTTCCTAAAAAAAGGCGATTCTCTTCTTACAAGTGTGTCTGACAGACTATACTCTGTAGAAACACTTTTCATGTCATACTCTTGAAATATTTTTACATAGAGCAGCTAACAAGACTTTGAAGGATTACTCAAAATCGTGTTCCTTTTGAGCACGTATTGCCACACACAGACAATGAAATAAGGGAGGAAACCCACTACTATCACCACTAACATTTCTGCAGTATTTCTGTGGACATTCCTGCACTGGCTTATGTTGGTGGCAATAGGTAAATCCTTATTTTTAAGTATTTATGCACCTTACTGACTTTTATAGGCAACCTAGCAACCCTTCATTCATCACACATGTTAAAAAACAGGAGAGAGAATGTCTTGTGAAGAATTCTGGTCAGAAAGGGCTTGGAAGCTGGAAGGAAGGAATCTATATCCTGCTGCTGTGCTCAGCAAGCCACCTTCCTAACTTAAGCACTTGAATGCAGCATCTATGTGCAAAGTGTAACCACCTTTGTGCCTCTCTCCAGAGAGTGGGCAGCGACTGCTACCAGTTTCTGTTCACAGGGCAGTTTGGTCTTTCCAAGAGCTCTTGAGTGTCCTCTGAAGATGTCTACCTTTTTGTCTTGGTTATAGAGTTGTCAAACACAGCAGTTAAACTTCTAAAGTTATATGAGAGAAACCAAGGCTCTTGTGTGAATTATTGGTAAGAAAACATTTGAGATATACCAAAGTCTATCATTTTGTTTCTAAAACAGAATGCTGAGCATGCCTAGGAGGAGAATTAGCGTGCACATGCCTGCACACTGTCTGCCAGGGATGCTGGGTACTACAGGGCAAGGATGAACCCAGAAAAAGAAATAGATGGTTTGTACTTTTTGCTTCTGATGTTAATCTCAGTGGTTGCATTCTGTTTGGCTTCAGAAGTTAATGTCAGAAGCAAAGTAATTTAAATGAATGTACTGAAGAGAAATGTTACTCTTTTTTCACATCATATATTCCCTTTGTTTATACTGGTCACTATTAAATTATTTCAGAGTTTAAATCCCATTTGTTCTATACAGTTGTTGCAGTTTATTAGGACATCTCCATGTGTTGGTGGAATGAAGGAATGCTCAGTTTTCACATGCTGATTTTCTACGCTAACCAGACCCAACTTAAAGGAAATCTTTTTTCATTGATCTAAATAGTTCCTTCCTCCTTTCTACTGACTGGAAAAAAATGTCATCATCCATCCTAGAATTATAATCTTTTTCTGTTATACCAGGGTGATTCTAGTTTAGTAATTTGCCTTGATGTGACTAGGGAAAACCTTGACTGAGACTAGGTACATGTCTGTTACAGTAGTAGGTGCCTACCTTCCTCCTTTCCCCCGGCTTCTTCCAGAGCTCATACAGGGAGTCACACTGGCTCCTTATGCCTTCACCAGTAGCAAGGTAGCTCTAAGCAAGTCAAGAGTCTCACAACAGTCACATAGCCTACTGAGGATTGGAATGGGCAACTGAGTACCAGAAGTGATACATAGCAAAAGGGATTGCCCTGGTTCCACAAGGGCCATCAGACTGGCAAACTTGGATCCATGATCAATTCTTTCTATAAGATGAAGGAAAGCCTGTTGTCCTAATGGTGCAATGGCCACAGAGGAAGTCTTCCAACAGTGAAGCAACTTCTGTTAGTTTCCCGGTGGTACAGAACAATACTAAGCATTCTTATTTCTCAATTCTCTAAGTTCAGTTGTAGGTTTTTATTTTAAGGTAAATGGAAAACTAGAAAGGAGTCCTAGATTTGGCTTGTGTTGATAAAATGAACATAATTGCTGTGTATATAATTTTACCGAATTTACAGATCTGTGCAGTTAACATTCTCAGAAAAAATATTCCTAGATGAGGTCTAGCAGAGGTTGTCTATGCTGGTCTTAAAATAGAGAAATGCACACTATTTAGATTGTATTAAAAATATCTGGAAAAATTGTTCGTCTGACAGTGAAGCTTCTAGGGCTGCTCCTAGACTTAATTTAGTCCAAGAATGTAAAAGTTGGGGTGGAAATAGCTATTATTAAACCTAAAATATAAAGTTCATATTTATTCTGATAGAAATTATTAATATTTAGAAAATGTTGAGATGTGCTATTAGTAAAGAAGAAACAGACAGCTGGTAGAGTTATTTTTCAGCATTCAATATACATACGTTAGAGATAAAATTAAGTCTGAGATGAGAACCAAAGCGTTATTTTAATACTATTAATAATTACTGCCTGTGTTACTAACTAAATGGTCTTACAAGTAATTCAGATAACCTTTTTTCCTTTAATCTGCTAATATGCCGCAAGTATATTTTGCAGAACAGGAACATGGAAGTAAGAAAACCTCACCGGAACACAACTGTGTGTGTTGAATGAGAGTTATCAAAGTCACCTCCTTGCATCTTGCTATCATGTTAGATTTCTGCTCCGTTCTCTTGGCTTGTCTAGAAAAGTAAAGCTTGGAGACAATTAACTACAACTACTGAGGAGTTCAATAATGAGCCCAGAAGAATAATAAAACAGTGTTTAAGTCAATAGCTTGAAGGAAACAGCTGTGGAAGAACAAAGACTTCTGAAATGGAGTGTATCTTGACAGAAGCTCAGATCCCGTATATTTCAGCCTTGTTCATTTGTCAACATAAAGGCAAGAAAAAAGTCTTGTGGGATTAAGTAAACTTCATAGCTAAAAATATAGTTTGACACTTCTTGTAGACACATGACAAGTCTACACAAAGAATATATTGGTATTGTTTTCACCTATAAAAGTATGTTTTTAAGAGAGGGTGAATACTTTTATTGAGTTTAGATTAAAGCAGCATAGTATTAGTGCCTTCAAATAGTTTTAACCAGGTGTTGTTACGTTTTAATTCTTCTCAAGTTTTACAAATACAGATGGCAAGGAAATAATGTGTGAAATATTTCTAAGTAGAACCCTTAATTAATATTTAGAAACTATTTTGCAGTTGGTATAATTTCTATAACTGTTTATGAAATTTCTGAAACCATGTGCCATAATTAGAATTTAATAATTTTCTTAATTTTATGAGTGATTGCAGAATTTCTGTCATTTTAAGTTCTGTATCTCATCTATACTTCCCAGCAACTTTATAGCATACCTGTTCCTAAAATGACCATACCGTCCACACCGATGGTAATTGTGCTAAATGCAGTACACATTGTCCGTGAGGAAAAAGTAACACAGTGTCAGGTCTGTAATTTTTGTCAAACAGTTCTGGTGAGAGTGTATTAAACTGTGACAGGACAGTCTGACTGCCTGGTGAAGCACCAGAATGCAAGAAGAACAGGAAAGTCTTCTAAACTGTGCTCTTTTAGGTGAGTATAAAATGATCCTTCTTGCCATGTAGTCATATAGCTTGTCCTAAAGTTTACAGCTGTGTAATGGAGAGCAGAATTTATCCCTTTAACACCTTTTCACAGTAACTTTCTACTGGTTTAGGCAAGATGAAGATACTGAGTCAGAACTAGTGTTAACCTTCAGAAATGAGCAGCAGGTATTTTGGGATCCCTTGTGAATCATAAACTGGAGTGGCAAACCCACTCCTGTTGCCATGTGTTGAACAGCTGAGGTTTTTATTCCATGTCAAAAATCACAAGGTTAATTTTGCAAAAGGCAGTTCCGCAGAAATAAATTACACTTTTCATGCATGGGCAGCCTTCTGGATTTTTGTGGGTAGTATCTTACACCAGCTCACCCTCCAGTAGATATCTGAATGGTACCAAGCCATACTTCCATTATGTACTGAATTTGCAGCATCTTGTTATTAACATCCCAACAAACAGAAGAAAAGAAGTCCAACCCACTTTATCAATCCACATGTGTGAGCCTCACTGCTTCTGGAGGAGTGAGGTATCTACAATGAAGTCTACATGTTCATAGCTGGAGCTACAGGTGTAACAGGTCACACCCTTTGCCTGGCTGATGGGAAATTGGTATGATGATCCCTTGAGGAAGTGGGCAAACAAATTAATGTGTAACAGTCTGAACACTAAGAGCTGAGTCAGAACTTGAAGAGCTTTAAAAGCAGAAAAATACAAATACAGTTTAAAGCTTTTACTGTTCTCTCATGCCCAAATCTCAGACAAGGGATCTGGGCCAAGAAGTACTGTTACCTTAGAAACTTATTTAAAATGGAAGTCACATTAGCCTGTTTTTGACATGGAAGACAAATGTCACATGTCTGCAAAGACAGCTCCAGAAAAAATAAAGTATGTCTAAAATGTGCCCATAACTTGATATTTACTGTGATTAAAAAATACTGAAATCTCCAGTATAGCAAACAGGCATAGCTGCCTCAGCAAGTTCATTTGAAATCAGATAGCTAAAGTTAAATGGGTTTTATTCATTTATCATCCTTAACATTTCTGTATGATTGGTACCATTTGTCTGGTTGGGTTTCTGGGGGTTTGTTTGGGTTTTTTTAATTGTACAGGAGCTACAAAGCGGCATGTTCTTATTGGAGTCAAACGAAAGTGTGGAAAGGAAGATGTGCATGGCCATGGCCATGCAGATCTTTAAGTGGCCTCTTCAGTCTCTCTCTACTGTCCTTCAGTTGGATATTACAACCACACACATGAGTTAGCAGAATGGCTCATATGAACCCTCTCTGTGCACTTCACTGCAAAGTCAGCGAGCTTAAAATGCTGCAAAGAGCTTCATTTTTTTTGACCTGAGAAAGCTAACTACAGATTTTAAACTCCCCAATTTTATTTACAAGTGGAAAAGATCACAAAACAATATAAGCCATAGGAATCTGCTGCAAAAGTTGTGTTCTGATTGACAATTTGATCTATTCCTAATCATTGTGCCTTAATATTTATGGGAGGGTTTCTAATATGTACAGCAATTAATGAGAAAGGAGTGTAGTCAGAAATTACAGGACCTATTTTCAAGCTGGGATTTTTTTGCTATCACACTAATAAGAAAGAAAAAAATATTTGCAAGTTACTTATCTATGAAATTTCCAAAAAACTGCTAAAATAATTATGATGAATGGATTTTGTCTGAAGACATTTGTACCATGTATGCTATAAAAATACTGCAAAAATTAAAAAGCTAGAAACTTACTGGATCAGAAAAATAGAATCTAGAATGTGAAAGAAGACAGGGGCCAAAAAAGGTACTTTGGAGATTCATTCAGAATTTCTCAGTCCAAAATTTAGATTAAAAAATCTCTCACTCAAAGCAATCAATAGTTAAATGACAGTTGCAAAACCAAGAATAAGCAGAGGCAAAAATATATTTTAACGCCATTTCAGCATCTTCACATATCAGAATGAGTATTGTAAAAGAATTTAGTAAGAGCAACCATAAATATGCTGTCTGTGCTGATTGTGCATTCTGCTGTAAAATGGTGTGGATGTATATATATCATATATTTAGGATGTCATATAAGAAGTTTGGCACATAAATGCCCTTCATAAATAGCACCCTTCAGAAATAGCCTTTTCTGTGTTTGAATGAGAACTTTTGTGATGCTGTAGCTAAAACTGCATATGCAAATATTCTTTGCTTTTTTAACACTTCTGTAGCAACAAAGCATCTTCAGCTCTGCTTCTTTCTCCTTTCTAGAAGCACTTTCTCACTGCCCATTTTTGTTTCCTAGCATTTTGAAATTATTTTGTTACTAAAAATTGCAGTGGAGTTGTAAAAGTGTAGAGGCAATGGAGATTGCCGGAAAGTTGGCGTATTTTGAGCTCTCTCACTGGCTCCCAAATAACACTTTTGAATCATTTTGTGTAACTAGAAGAATCAATGGAGAAAATCCCTCTGGAGTGATGGAGGACAAAATTAATTCCTGAGCTTGTACAAAAAAAGAGTCCTGAGCCTTGAGATAATTTGTTTGTTTAATTTTTAGATAATATTATTTCCTTATAGGAATGGGAAGGTACCCAGTGAAACTAGTTTAAGGATGGCCTGTTGTTGGGAAGCAGGTGCCAAGCAGGAGAGACATTAAGTAAGAAAGTGGTAGATAGTCCAGTGTAATAGACTTCCCTGCCCTAGAGACTGGACAAGAGCTTGGCATTGTTGACTGCACTTGACTCTGCAGTCTGTAAACTGCTGCTCAAACAAAATTCTGTGTGGAACTGGGACCTAAGTTCATTTTTCAGGTGGTTAGTCTCTGCCAGCCTGATCTTAAGAGCTCTCTGTTCAGGCCAGAAAGGCATATGTGTATAAAATATTTAATCCTATGTTTATGCATAGCCAGAAATGCATGCAAAAATGCAAAACAAAAAATACCAAGGCACCTGTCATTTATGCATAAACTTATTTTCTTGTACTAGCATGAGATTTGTGACTATCACTTTTTAGTGTGCTATTAAAAAAACACCATTAAAAATAAACTGTTCACTAATGTAATTTTCAAATTTTAATCTCTCAAGTAATTTATTTTTCCAAAAGCCTACATCCACCTTTTTCTACTTGTAAGAGGCCTTAATATAAGTATTTCCATGACACAGGCAATCAAACACTCATTTGCTGCTTTTATGCCACATTGGTTGTTATACTGAAATAGCTAGCAAATTGTCATTTTTCTGATCATTTTCTTCAATTCTGTGCACCAGATTGCAAGTAATAGCTCTAAATATATCTTGTTTATCATCATTGGTAATTGCCAGCATATTTTTGGTAATTGTGTAGTCAGAAATGGAAAAAAAAAGAATTACTAAAAATGGCAGAAATATTAATTTCCAATTCTAACTGGGTGTTGTGCTGTGGTTAAAGAACTGGACCAAAGAGTGTGATTCTGCAGCCAGTTCTTCCATTACCTGATGCCTGCACATTCAGTGTGTAAATTGTTTGCAGGATTGTCCCAGATCTTTCACAGCCTTATTTTTGTAGTGTAAATGACTGACAGTACACACATTTATGTGGAAAGCCAGGGATAGTTAGCTTTATAACACACAGGATTCAAGAGCTGTTCAAATGTGTGTCCTACCTTATTGGAACCTGAAAGTTTCACCATTACTGGGATGAGTATGGGCTTGGTGAAGACAGTGTCGGAGGTATCTGGCACAGAGAACCTATATTGAGCAGTTCTAATCACCTTCCTGTTTGTACTCCTAGTACAGAAGAAGCCCCAACAAATCAACATTTGATGGATCATCAATCAGAGCAAAGAGAAAACTCGAGTGTTTTCTCATGCTAAACTAAATGTAGTTGCTGCCTGCTGAATACAGGATTACAGCACAGTTTAACCTGTTAGCCTATTAGCCATACTGAAAAATTCACATTATGAGTCAGGTTAACTTCATTACATTTCATTTGTCAATTGGAAATAAACAGCAAGTGTCCAGGCTAATTTCAAATCCACATGTGCAAACCCCAGCATAAGAAGCAAAAGGATGTGCAATGGATAGATGTCAGGCTTTGGTCGTAAGAACACAAGCTGTGTTTTGTGCTACTACATCAAAGCTAATAAGCCTGCCTCTTGGGAGACCAAAGATATTTTAGGTCAGCTGCCTGTGAGCAGAAGTTAAGTGCATGCAGATGTCATTGTGGTCCGCTGAGAAGACATGCTGGCTTGCATTGATGCGGGTTTAGAGATTTCTTTGCTGCATTGTGGACCAAAGGTGCTCGATGACTCATATAAAGTCTCTTTACATTTTTATCAAGTGAGATAGTAAAGCTTATAAATTATTCCATTGTTTTTCTAGCAGACTTTAAAGGGATTCACGTGACAATTCTGGATTCTGTGTATTTTTAAGATCTCTTAATTACTGATGAAAGTGAAAAATGTAGAGACTACTCTAGGAATACTTTCATAATTAATAACTGTAGGTAGTATCTATTTTCTACCTGTCTCTCAAGCACATGATAGCACTGGGGTCTTAGATCTGAATTTTCTGCTCCCAGAAGTTGCATCTTCAGTGTGTCTGAGCTTAGTTCTTGTCCTGCGGGTTGATCTCCTGTGTTACCTGAACAGCTGCTTGGATTCTTTTTCGAACACCTCAGGAATGAGTGGTAAATCTGAGATGTCCTAGGAAGTATTCTAATATCTAGCTTAAAGCAATAGCTTTCTCTAACCTAGGGATAATCTACCTGTCAGTGTCAACCTTCATTTCTGTTGAAGGAAATGTAAACAAGTAGTTTTAAGCTCTGAACTAGATCTCCACTCTATTGCAACTCTACAGTAGTATGTCTCTTTACTGAGCTTACTTCAACCTCACGCTGTCATTTTTAGTATTTTATCATTTCCACACTTCCCTCTCCCTATCTTCCATCAAGGTCGCTCTCTTTGGAATTTGTCAGTCATCTCTGTCTATTTTCTTGTTTCATTTTCCCATCAAAAATGATCAGATTTTTAAAAGCTGATAAGGGTCTTTATTAAACTTTGGTCTTCTGTGCATAGGATTCAGAAGGTCCTACTACAAACTAAAAATACCTGTATATACTCTAGTTTTACATGATAAATATTTCATAATAGACCTAAGGTTGTACCAGGTTTAGCTAATCTAGAACTGTAATCATATTTCATTCTTCAACTGTTTGAAAACATTTTTGCTAATATACACAGAGAAGCTGCAATTTTAATAAAAGTGTCTACAGATATTACTGGTTTTCAAGCATATATAGATTTTTGTTTATATACATGTATTAATAAACTTTAAAAATTCTGTTCCGTTTTTTCAGCCAACTAACATGGACATTTTCTTGAGATTCCTATTTATGTGACAAGCTAAATCAGGGGATCTATATTCCAGCTTTGTGCGTTGTATGTATACTGAGCATCACCAGCAATATTTGTCATTTATGCTTGAAGTTTTATGACGTTAACTCTGCTAGATGGTGGTTAAGCCAGCAGTATGCCTCCTAGGTTAATATGTCCCTAGGATAAAATGCAAGTGCATCAGTACTAGCTCAGTTTTCCACAGTCTGTCTTTAAAGCTGGAGGTGGAATGGAGGTGTCAGGTACGAGGTCACAGTATTCTCATGCAATCAGGCTACTCAGTCCTGGGCTGATTAATTTTAAAATACAATTTTTTTTTTCTGAGCAAGAATGTATGATTAACTATGAGAATTCCGAGGCATCAGAACTGGAGTCTGGGGACTGTTTCAAAGATGACCTATTGTCATCGAGGCGGGGAGGATGAGACTTCAGTAAAGCAGAAAGTTTGTATTTGATATATATAGTGGTGATTATAAATTAAAGTAAATGAACTGTAAATATGTATTTGTTTTACCTATAGCAATAGTGGATATCCAGTAAATATATCATCATTGTCTTTTCCCAAGTAAAGTGAATGTTGTTGTCTCATAGCCCCTGAGAACGTGCGGTTATTGCTTGAGAACACCAATAATCTAGCTGAATTTTTGTCTTCTCTTTAGAGTTGTAAGGCAAAGGTATATTGTTTTTTAAAGTCCTTCTGTTTATGCTTAGTCATTGGAGAGCTTTTTGTTTCTCAGTTATCAATAAAAATTTCTAGAACGTATTAAAACAATATGATCTGAACTCTGGAGGGGAGACTTACATTTTCTTAAAATAGAGTTCATGTTCTCCTTGTGCTGCGAATAAGGCAAAGAGCTGGAGCCAGCCAAATGGTCTACTCAGAAAAGCCCAAATGATAATGCTCCTGGGTTATGTTAATATCATAAGAAAAACAAATAAGCATGGACAGGATGAATGAAATAAAGGTGATTTTAAATTGTACATTATAGCTAACTCAAGTATGTAAATATCATCTGCATTCAAGTTCATGAGAACTCTGAGGGAAATAGCAGAATTACTTTGGCCAAAAAAAACCCCTCCAAACACCTGATCTAGCTGAAGAAAAGAGGTGACATAACAAAACAGAAGAGAAGGGATAAATACAATACTAAAACCAGTAATTTATTTTTTAGAGGCAAAAAGCTGAAAGCTTAATGCAGTATGTAATATTTTCTGTATGGCATTATGCTAATTCAGATAGCTTACCAGCTTCATTGGAAGCTGCTTACCAATATTATTAGTACAGAATTTTGCAGTTACTGGAGAACATTCGTTATTGGTTTGTAAAGAAAGAAGGAATTTAAGGTACTGATTAGAAACCCTTCAAAAGTTATGGAATGAGAAAAGGCCAAAGCCTAAGTAAGATGTTGAGAAGTCAACTGGTTTTCAACTACATACCAGCCAGACAATTTTCAACAGAAGGTGCACAGTCTTATGCAAAACACTGATTAAAATGCTTAATCAAGTAAGCTAAGATGACAAACAAGACCAGCTGTAGAGCAAAGATTGTACCATATCAGCTGTGCACACAGTATGGCTCAGCCTTGAGACATGTCCACATGAGAAGTAATAATTGACCAAAAATTGTTATTCAGAAGAGAATCTGATAAAAAAATCTGCTTTACACCATGTGGATAAAGCAGCATTTTTTAATTTGTACCATCTGAACTTTTAAGAAAAGCAACTTTCCCTTTCATCTAAAGTTGGTCTCCTTGAGGTTTTTCTCCTTTGTTCTTTATTAAAGAATATATTGATTTTCTCTATAGTGTGTCTTATGAATATGTATAAGGTAAAAGTGCATTTTAATGAGTGACCATTAGCTGACTTCATATGGCTTTGTGTGTAGACAGTAGATAAAGAATAAACATGTGAAACAAATGGCAAATAACTATGCAACCATGAACGAATGTTATTTTCTTTCTTCTAAATGATATCAATCCTGCTTCCCCATGGGATGAATGTTTGCAGACAGAGAGTGATGCATGGGAAGCCAGGAAAGAAAACCTGAAAAAATCTTGATTGTTTGTTGACATAAGAGAGGCTCTGTTTTAAATTAAAATACGGCATGCAGCACTGACTTCATGCTATAGAGACTGAATAACAACTGTATATTAAGGATTGTGTTCTCAGGTGTGCTTAGAAATGGAACAAATTTCCTTCCATTCTCTTTGAATGAATGTTCTGTTTGCTCAGAGGTCCTGGCATTCTTTCACTCCTTATTGAAGTAAAGCAACAAACATACAAAGTTCTGCCTATGCTCAGGTAACTAGGCATTTTGGTTAAACACTGCTATTTTCTATAGCCAAGGGAATGTGAGGAAAGCAAGGTTACTACCCATCATTTCTAGCCATCCTTGACTTCGAAGCCTGCAAAACCCGGTATCTACTTACTGTCAAATTGGCTGTGGAACATCTTTCAGCACAAGTCCAGAAGGAAGCGTAGAATCCTGTCCCTAGAGTTACAGCAATTTCTCTCTGCTCTCATCTTTCTGTACCTCCTGTTCCAAAATACCCCCTAGTAACCCAGCTAGTACTGGAGAATTCTTCACAAACCGCTATCCCCTGTGTATTTTCAATATTCTTCTCAAACAAGGATCAGTATGAAATATTTTCAGTTGTATCCATTAATGTTTAACAGCCATCTTTCCCCTTTGACGTTTATTATACAAAAAGATATAAATATTCTTAGTTGTTAAAAAAATGTAATATTTTGCTTTGACTCTGCAGCAGCATGAATTTTATCTGAAAACAAAGGTTGGATTTTTGCATAACTGGAAGAATTTCTTATCTTCTACTTCATTACAAGACATCATAATTGGTAGGAAGTCTTTGAAAACACACACCTTAAAACCTGAATGCAAATAAAAGGAAACTTAATGATATTATCTTTCTTAATTTGGAATATCTGAGTTAGGCCAATCACATCATTTTAAGGGAATAGCAGTATCACTATGCTTGCAACCCTAAAGGCCTCCAATATTATGATTCTTTAATGGAGACAACTTAAGTGATTATCTCAATTTTCTGAATAATTAATCCCAAACGTTTCTTATTGAGGGAATAGGGCCATGCTTCATTTTGTTTTCTACTTTCAGCACTGAGAATACCTTGAACAATCCCAATACAGTTTAAGTGTAATAATTATTTCTCTGCTTTCTGAAAAGAAGCTACATTTTTCATGGGTATTTTTACATTTAAAATGTAATTGGAGGTGTTAAAAATTTAACTGCTTGATTGTTCTTAATGCAATCTGACACAAAAAATAGTTGGCTGACTTTTTCAAAGCGCAATATTTGTTATTCAGAATAATAACTGACGTTGCAACAGCCCAAAGATTTTCCTCTGTTGAAGTGGAACTGGTAGTAACCACCTTCCACTGCGTACCTTCCATATGCACTCTTTATTCTAGAAGTAAGAACAAAGTATTTTTTTTTTTAAGGGGATTGGAGAAAACTGTGGCCATGCTTGTACCTCAAGTGCAGAATTGCACAGGAAATGTGGGCAAATAGAAGGATTTCTAAACTGTTGACAGATTATGTAGCTTTAGTATAAAAGGGTAATTAAAAATAATTAATGATGCTGCCCATAAATCTGGCAAAGGACCAGAAGTGGCACAGAAATTATTTTAGTTGCATAATCTCCTGTAGTATGATAAAGAAAATACTGTAAAAAGCCATGGGAAGGTTTTTCAGAAGCACTTCATGAATTTTTGCAGTTTGTTTTCTGTTAACAGTTTTCATTTTCAGATTAGTAGTTCCAGAAACTGAGAAACTTGTTTTGTGCAGAATTCTTCTCATTCTCTAATTAGAGTGAAAATACGTAGTAGCTGTGTTTGCTATGAGTGCAGAACAGAAAAGGCCATGTAGAGGAAGTTTCAAGTTCCCATTTACCTGTTCTGAAGCTGTGCCAGTCATCGTAAAGAAGTGAAATGCATTGAAAGCACTCTGAGCTGTCAGTACATCACAGCTCTGAATCAACTGGAAAAGCAGTGTGGTGTCAGCAGCATGGAGATGGATTTTCATTTAATTAGGCTCTTTGTTCTAGCAAAAGAAAGCAGGCAAGCGTCTCAGCAGAGTGGCCTGTGCCCCTCCCACATGCTGCTGGGGACCTCCCAGTGTTCAGCTGAGTCTCCTTGTGGCTTACGTGCCTGGACGTGAGAGAGTGGTGGAAGGCAGAGGGTAAGCATCAGAGCTTGAAATCACATACTTCATTTTTATTGGAATTGATTAATCCATTTTTTTTAACCAGATTCTGCATAATGTAGACACCAACAGAGACTTTTGAAAGATGTCCTTTATGCTATTTATATTTGCTCTAGTTAACATGTGCTGTTGATCTAGAACACATTGTGTAAAGTGAAAACAATTCTCAACAATCAGGTGGCAGAACACACCCATTATATCTCACATTCACTCAGCCTTCTCCACAAGAAGATAATTTCTTAATAGCCGCTAAGTGGAAGTTAAACAGAGAAGAAAACGGTAGCTCCCAATTTTTTCTTTAGTAATATGCTATTTTCATAAGTGACTGTCACAAATGTTTCTTCTTCTTTCACTCTCTCACCTGTCCTAGAATCGCCCTAACATTGTGCCCTTACTGCAGGTATTGCCTGCATTTGTTGGGCTTCTGCAATGCAGAAAGCTGTCAGCATCGCTTACAGCACAGGAATACATGCAAGTCTTTTCGAGAAAAAAGATAGATGGAGATGTTGAAAGAAGACAGGCCTGAAATTAAATTCAATCAGTAGAAACCTTTGTCACGTGAACATGTCTTGCACGGGACTCCTTCATGGCTTGCAAATTGACATCTGACTTTCTTTAAAGACAGCTAAGCTGGTAGCATGCTCCCCAGCAGGTACTTCCCATTTGCAAAGTCCAGAAGAACTGTCTTTAGAGATATAAGTACCTGTTGTTGATATATCCAGAACTGTTGACAATCTAGCCAGAACAGGTCTGCATCTATGTTGTATTAAGCCGAATCAAACCAGATTTTTTCCCAGTTTTTCACTGCTGCTGATAGTGACCTTCCTGAGCTCTGTGCCCTTGATGGAGATCAGTCTGTTGAGCTCGTGGTCTGTAAATTGCAAGCACATTCAGACATCAAAATTTTGCTTAGGTTAAGACAGTCTCAGAGGATGAATCACACCTTAATCACTATGTGCCACTATTTGGTCTGTAGTTTGATGTATGCTGAAACAAAGACTCCTGTGTTTGTGAAGTGTCTATACAGCTGGGAGGCTGTACATTGCTGCAGTTTGGAAGTAAATGGGGAAATGCTCACATTCATATTCTTGCAATATTCCAAGATATGGATCCCACGCTAACTTAAAAACCACTACATGCATTCTGCATAAAAATTATCTTTCAGCATGAATGCATCTTGAACCTTCTGTTCTTTCTGTCAAGGTAGTGGAGGCTGCCTATATACTAATCACATGCTGGATCACTTCTTTCTTCGGTGCTTTGCTTTGTAGCTGGGTGTACAAGATTCATAGGCTGAAAGAAAGGATAAATTTCCAAAGAGTCTGATTCTGTAGCTACAGGAGATGGGGAGTCCTGAAGGCTGATTTTTAGCCTAGGCGCTTAGTGTGCCTTTTGCAATAAAGTCAATGGATAAAGCCTATAACCCTGGTTAAACTTAAAGCACTGGTAGATCTGAGATTAAAAATGGGCACTCCTATTTGATTGTTTTAAGCTAGTCTACAGTGGAAAAGTAAAACAGTGCATCTTTGGCATTATTGCCTAGAGAGCTGTGCATTTTTAATCTCAAAAATACTTACCAGACTGGATCACACTTTTGTGATATGAATTGTCCATGCCCTACAGTCCTTTGCTTGCTCCACTCTAGGACATGCTCAATGAATTTTGATTCTCTGTTTAACAAACAGTTTGTATGAACCAGGCAAAAGCCTAATTTTTAGGCATAGGATGTGTGAATGTGGCCCTTCGCCTATGACAAATTGTCATTCCTTATGAGCCATCACATATTTCATTAACTGAGTTAATGACATTTTACTGAGAAACAGTAAGAACTGTAGGAATCTAGGTTGAGATTCATGTTACCAGACTTCCAGTGTCAGCAGCATGAACATCTGAGCAGGTCCTATTTTAGAGTGAAGAGAAATAGGTGCATCTTTACAGCAGAACCTAGTTTGAAATGAATTATACCCCAGAAATGCCTTTTCCTTTTCACTGACTCTGAAAAGAATTGACATTGGTCTAAATGTGCATGACTTCTGTCTCTGGCCTTTTACCAAAACCATCAAGCTCTCTAAATGAGTAAAGCAAGCTCTCCTGCCATGTCAGCTTAAGACGGAACTGAGTTGAATGCCTTAAATAAAAATCATGGTGTGGCTTTATGTCTCACATTTTGTCTGTAATACATGATATTACACAGACCTCTGCTTCTGCATCTGTAACACTAATAAAAAAACAGTAAAGAAAGGAAAAAAGTCTTCTGAAACATGGTGTCAATGATTATATAAACAGTAAGTGCCTGCCACATGGCAGCCAGTTTATTTTATTGCACATACACAGTGATTTGTGTGCACAGTAGAGACTTGAAACGTGGTAGGAAATGAGATGGTGCAGCTTGGAATTTTTTTGCAGAAGCCCTACTTCAACTGTACAATTGTTCCTAAACAGTTATTTATATTTATGAAGCATCAAGGAATTTCCAGCATCAAGGAATATTCTTACTTTTTGCTTGTTTTAGTTTTAACACAAACAAACAAATCCATCAAAATTTATTCAGCAATTATTTCTGCTGGTATTGAAATGCAAAGTATAATTTCCAGAGTAACTTGAATAGACCTAAAATGATTGCAGACCAGATTTCTCCCTAACTCACCTTTTGATATCTAAAGATGTTTTCCACCACAAATTGATTGTGGGCTAGACACTGACTTTATGGAGCATTCTGTCCTAGCTCAATTTGGAAATTGAAAGGAGGTTATGGCAGGGGTGGCTTTTCTGAAGTTGAGCCTAAAGTGTATATATTTTGATTTGTTCTTGTCTTGTTGAATTGTTATCCCTGCATGGATTATGACTATGGCAGAAACTTCTCTTATAGTATTAAAAAAACTAATCAAGATCTGCTGGCTTAACAAAGAAGAGGCTTTCTGCTTCCTCAGTGGGTGAAGAAATAAATTTGCACTGATCAGTAAAGATGGCAATAAGTAATATAAGCACTCTCATTGTTTGTATAGAAGAAGTTCTTTGACTGGTTTTGGTGGAAATTCAGATGTAAGAGTGCCCATGTTCCAAAGCTGTGAATCAGGAGAATAACAGCTCATAAGAGCAACAGTCTGGAAATATCTTATTGGTGAGAAATGTGCAGATGCACAAACTAATACCGGGGGCTGTTGTGGAAGCAACAGAAGTGAAACATAATATTATTTATCATTTATATTGATCCCTGAATTGCGACAGCAAATTAATGTTGGTTTGGGGGTTTACCTATTGTTAAAACAATATGTGTTGGTAAGACAAGAACAATATGCTGGCTCTAACACAAGCTTGATTGTTTTCAGAGTAGGAATGAAACTACATTAGGAATGTTCAAAAATGTAGAAATCAGACAAAGCTACTTTAAAATCTAGCAGTGTATTTACAGCTGACTATTGCTATTAATATTTAGCTTGAAAAATATCATCCCTCTTATAGATCAGTAAGCCTGAGTACAAATATTTGTTACATGGTTTTCAAACATTTACATATTTCGTATATTCCAAAATGCAGCAGAGTGGATTAAAATAAATTAACAGTTATTTCTGAAGGACCTGTAATGAAATTTTTGATGTTTCTGCTCAACTGCCAAACAAATTTCATAATTAAAGGAGGCATTTCATATTATCATTGTTTCAGCCATGGAAGTGTTGAGGTATGATCCACAGAAGACAGCTTTCTCCCTAACATCCAGATGAAAGAAGCATAAAAGCATTTTCCATATAGGTTACTTCTGTACATGAAATGAACAGCTCTGCAGTTTTAAAATACCTCAAAGAACATGAAGACAGAAATGATGGATTGAAGCTTTTAATGACTGAATACTAAATGTTTCCCTGGTTTGGTATATGATTACCATGATGTAGTATAGTACTTAAAGACTGAGATATGATAAAGAATTGATGTGTAGTTAGTGGGACACCTATATATAGCTCTTACCTAAAAGCACATAACAGCAAAGCAAAGGGAGCGTGTGCACTCAGCTGTGTACATTAGCTCTTGTTGACTTCACACTCTGACTTCAGAAAACATGATTACTTTAACCTGATTTAGCCCCACTCTCTAGAAAAAAAAAACGCATACTTTTGAGAAACACGTAAGTGGTGTTGAGTCTTTGCAAAAGATATCAATGGCTTCTTTGGATGAGGAATGTTGTGCTGCACAAAACCAAACAACATACATGCACCTGCCCTGGGAAAGTACATTTGAAGCTGCCCTGACACTATGGCACCCTTACAGTTTCTGAAAACTTTTAGAATTTGTGATATTCATTCTTATCTGTTAAATTCCTCAGTTGAAGGGCTGAAAGTAATGTTTCTTGTGTGAAGAGTTTGGGGAGAGAGGAAAAGTGCTACTTATAGAAGTAAACAGAATCCTAAAATATTTTGGGTTGGAAGGGACCCTTAAAAATGACCTAGGCCAACCCCACTGGCCACAGGCAAGGACATCTTTCACTAGATCAGCTTGCTCAAAGCTCTGTACAACCTGATCTTCAACTCTTCCAAGGCTGGAGCACATCCACAACTTCTCTGGGCAACCTGTTCCAGCGTATCACCACCCTCATAATAAAAAATTTATTCCTTATATTGAATCTACACACATCCTCTTCTAGTTTAAAACTGTTATTCCTTTATCCAATTACTGCAGGCCCTACTAAAAAGTATTTCTTGATCTTATGGGTCATCTTCATATATTGAAAGGCTGCAATAAGGTCTCCTTGGAAGAAGGACTTGGGTATACTGGTGGATGAAAAACTGGACATGAGCCAGCAATGTGTATTTGCAGGACAGAAAGCCAATAGTATCCTGGGCTGCCTAAATACCAGAACAGCTAGCAGATGGAGGAACATGATTCTCCCCTTCTACTCCACTCTCATGAGGCCCCACCTGGAGTCCTGTGTCCAGCTCTGGGGCCCCCAGTACTCCAACGCCTGTTGGTCTGGGTCCAGAGGAGTGCCACAAATGAACTATTTAAAGGCTGAGTTTTAAAATAAATTAATTTAGTGCTACTTATGAAGAGGTTTATTATTAAAAATAAGATATTTTTAAACTGTAAATTTTTTTAAATAGAAAAAATTAACACTCATCATACTTGAGTCATACCCTGTTTTGATGGTTTATCCAAGTGTGAGTAAAACAATCAAAATCCATCACTGAAAGTTGGTCTCTACTTAACGTTACAGTATGGAATACATGGCATCATAGAGAGAGCTTGTCCAGAGTCCATTTCTCTTTCAAGATACAGTTTCTGCAGTTTCTTATGTGAAGAAGTGCTACTATGAAACTATTTTATATACTTCTAGGTTTCTCAAATGAAAGTGGGCAGATGAAGACAGCTTGGCCAGCAGCCCATGCCACTTTAGTTTTCCAGGAATTATCAGTTTGCATTCTGAAGATGACAGCACAGTTCCTATTAGTGAAGAATTTGGGAGATACTCTGAAGGGATGACAAAAATATTAGGTCATTTTCTTCTTCTTTTTAAAGAAAGTTTCACTTGCAGTGAAAGTTCCACTTACCTGAAACTTCCACTGCAGATGTTGCCTCTGCTGGGAAGGACCCTGTGACTTACAATGGGGCATTGTTTGACATGACTGTGTAGGGAGGAGAGATCTACAGTATGTACCGAGCATCCTGAGCAATGTGCTCAAACAGCAACTACATGTAAGGAGTAAATGATCCCTAAGGTGTCTTACTGTTCCACTCAGTATATCACAGGTATCTTACTGCTTTGTTGGGAGGTTTTTTTGTGTTTTTTAATTTTGCTTTCTGCACTTGTTTGCGCAAGTTACTTGCTCTGAATATGACTTTGAATCCCAGGTTCTTTCTTCCATATGATATGACATAATTTTTCAAATTATTGTAGTATGGCAGATCAAAATGAATTATTTAATTTGCTGTAATAAAAATTGAGAATTGCAAATTTTTATTATTTAATGGTAGTAATATCTTTTTGAAAAGCATTATAAGTTACCTTCATGGTTACTGTGAAGTGAATAATATGAATAGTCATTAAAGTCTATTTTTATTTAGCAAAGTGAAATTTAAGATTCTTTAATATCCATTTTTTAATGAAAATGTTTTGCTACGGCATGTGTGTAACTTAAAAAGTCTGAAAAAGTGTATTATGCAGTTTTGTGCACTTTAACACATTTAAACCATTTCTCTACTGACACTAAATAAAATTAGGGTATACAGTCATTATATGTAGGAGCCATTTCTTTCTGAATTGAAGCAGTGTAATTAATTGATTAAAGTATATTACATCTCTTAAAGAAAATAATCCATTACTTAATTACCTTTAAAGTGACTTTCCCTGTTTCATCTTGATTATGTAGGATGCATGCATACATATAATTAGTGGAGTGATTAATTATTTTTTTATTCCTGAGTATCTGCATTGTTCCCAAATACAGTCTAGTAAAAAAGAGAAATGTTTGCTGGCCACCAATTGCATTGTGAAATACAAAGAAGGATAAAAGAAACACACACTCACACATCTCTTTATACTAAGTTGTGCAAATTAAATTAAAATGTATATATTTTTCCTTTTCTAAGAGCATAATTTTAACAGCAGCAATGAGTTTTTGATGTTCTTATCTAAAACTTATTAGTGCTATGACAGTGTTGCGTGCTTTTCTCCCATGAGCTGTTTTCTACAGTGACTGTCCTTGACCAAACCAGAAAATGAATTTGATTTCTCTAATGCAAAAGGTAATTGGATTTCTCTTTATGGAATGCATCCCTTTAATGACTGTCTCTGCTTCAGCCAATTTAGCTGCAACCGACCTGACATTGATCTGGTGATATGACTTTAAATATAAATGCCAAAGCTGGGAGATGAAAGACCAACTGTCTGATATCAGAAAGAACATTTCCTGCCTTGTCTTGCCATTTTCCTCAGAATATGTCTCCTCCTTGAATGTCATTCTTGTGAAACATGCTATTCTAATAATTGGTCATAGAGCAGCAGATTGCACCCTTCTACTGAAATAAGTATTTCTCAGAAAGTATCTGGAGAAAATATTTTGAAAATTGAATAAAACATCTCAAAAATTCTATTCTTCTTTGCAAATATTCATTACTATGTAGACTCTTCCTAAGAGAAAAAGGTATCACTAAAGTAGTGGATTAAATCTTTACAGAGGTCTTGTTCAGCATTAAATATATTTATTTAGATAATAGGGATCTTGTTAAAAGGTATCTTAGCATGCTGATCTGAGAAAAGATTTACCTACAGAAAACAATTTGTAAAGATTGTATTTCAGAATATAATATGTCCTTTCTTCAGACTAGGCTCAATGCAATAATAAAATCCAAGAATGTGTTTTTTTATTTAAGACGCTATCCTTTGAACTCTGCCTTCAGACTAATATGCTGAGAGCTTTTAACCCCAAGTAGACTTGGAACCAAAGTTTAGAAGTTGGATGTAGTTTATATGTTGTTTTAAGTTAATGGTGGGCCATGGTTCTTTTTGATAAACACTGTTAATGTTGTTGATTCAAAGTTGTAGCTCACACTCTGGATGCTAAACTGTTTTTTTAAAGCTCTGTATATTAAAATAAATGTAGTGGAAAATAAAACAAAAAGTCTTGACTTCAATTTGAAGTTATTTCCTTCTGAAATTTTATTAAGAATTATTTTCAAACTAATCAAAACAGTGATTTTCCATCTGTACCGATGCCGATGACAGTAAGAATTTGTTTTACTTATCTGTATTTTGAAGCAGGTGCTCACCCTTATTTCCTTTATCTGTTCAATTATTTTTTAATCTTTACATATGGGTAGGTTTTACACTCTTCTAGATCTTTTGCACAATGGAATTGATGAGTTTACTGTAATGTAACTTTTGTGGGTTTTAGTACAGTTAATTTGAAGCAAATGGATATCAAAAAACAGCTTCCCAAAGGTGCAAGTGCCTGAGGAGTATTCACCTCCCTCATTTAGCTGAAAGTCATTTGCTTTACTTTTGTGTATGCATATGAGTCTCTGGACAGACAAACAGATGGTCTCTTTCGATTGGAATCATGAAAAGAAGAATAAATATTTCATACTTTTAAAATTTTTGTGCTAGTTTTAAGGGATTTTTGTGTTTCTAGTCCCAAGTGTGCTTTTCTTAACAGGCAGCAAGAGGAGATTATAAATGGCATATAGTGTTTAATTCACAGGCTTGCACTCACTGGCTGCAGTTCTGATTTCAAGAGTGGAAATTCTGCTGATGCTGCTCTCAGGGAAGAGGGTCCCATCTCCCAGGCTGGACCAGAAAGCTTTGTATGCAAAGGGGGATGTAGCTTAACCAGTTTAACCCTATATTATTTCTTCTTTCCTTGTAGGTCACTGATATGATGCTTCAGGATAAACCCTACCCAGATTGGGGAAAGTCTGCCAGAGCTTTCTGGAAGAAAGGAAATGTTCGGATCATTTTATTCTGGTAGGAAAACAGTAAAATTAAATTATTGTAAATGAACCTTTTATAGAACATCCAAAAATATATCTTCTGTGGCAGTAAGAAATATAAACAGAATATGTGGTTGGAAAAAAATGAATCTTCGACTAGCAAAAAATTAAACATTACAAAAGCTGTACATGAGTAAGCAATTCCTAAGCAGAATAGTTGGTGTAAAAATACAATTTTAAGATTTATTTATACTGGTTTTTTAATTACATCTTTGACACTGTTTATAACTGAGTTATATTTTTGCTATCTATGATAATATTTAGATGTCCCATTGTCAGTCCTTGTAATTAAGGTAAGTAGTTATGTGAGTTTCCTTTTGTGACCTTGACATTAATTATAGCAATTCTTTGAATTAACATATGAATGGGATTTGAAATGGTGACTCTGCTTCAGATTATTACGAAAAATATTTTAAAATTGATAGGAAAAATTGTGAGAGGTAAGTGTTTGTTTGACCTCAAATGTAGCCTTTTCCAGGTAAATTGTAATGGTTAAAATAGAAAACACAGTGTGGCAGGAAAAATGGAAGGCAGAAAATGAATAAACTAAGAGGTCTTCTGAACACCTTATACCTGAAGATGAAAGAAACTACAAAGATTTTTTCAATTATATCAGAAGAAGAAAATCTCATGAAAATATCAGTAGATCTGCTGTAAGAGTAGATTTAGAAGGAATTGTTACAGAAAAGTTGAAAGATTTATTTACATTAATACTACTACAGGAAGTAAAATTAAATATCTATACTTTTAAAACATTTAAAATGAGATATTACTAAATTGAGGCAATTAAGGAAATAAGAGAAATTTAAAGAATAAAAGGAAACAGGATCAGATGACTGACTGGCTACAAACAAGGTTTATAAGGAACTGAAGGGGCTGAGCTGATGCAAATTCTACTAGCACTAAATTGCTTTTTGAAAAACTGAATATTAAAATTATTTGGCTGTTGTTTTGATTTTGTTGTTGGGATTTTTTTTCAACGATCTACAATCATCCTACTAGCCTGTAAGTCTGACTTCAGGATTAGCTAAATGGCTTGAATATATCATCAATAATAGAATTATGACCAAAACTCTAGATTAAATTTTGCTAAAAGGAGCCAGGGTAGCTTTTCTGAAAGAAGACCTTCTCTGTTCTGTTAGAACTCTTTTAGCAAGCCATCAAAATAATGGATGAGGAAGAAACACTTGATCTAATTTACTTGGACTTTCAAAAGGCTTTTGACAAAATTCTTTACTGAAGGCAATTAAGAAAACTAGTAAGCCCCATGGAGTGTGCTGAACATGTAGGAATCATCTCAGAAATGTGCAATGAAAGTTATAAATAAAACAGTATTTTTCTGCCACATTCATCAGAGTCCCATTACTTAATGTTAGAAGTATTCAGTATTTGTATACATCATATATATTAGTGACATGACAGAATTTAAACGTGAAGTCAGTAATTTGATAAATGCTAGTATGGAAAAGGAATCTTAGAAAGCCAAGTGTAAAAAATAATACAATTGAAAAGCTTGAGTTGAAGCAGGGCACAAACAGCTCCTTGCCATCATTGCAGGATGGGCGGAGGAAGATTTTGTCTCAGTGTTCTGGGGTGGGCAAAAAGGTGAAGCAGATGAATAAAAAATGCTCAGATAGTTAACAAGTGGCCTAGCAATAATTACAGTGTCATTTGGTTAAGTCAGCAAAAAGCTCAGTCTAGAACACCAGTGATTTTTCTTTACCTTTGTCTGAAGAATAGCCTTGTCAGAAAGACTGGAAGGAAGATTAGTTAAGAGTCAAAAAAAACCTTAATGACAGAGAAAGACTGGAATAATGGAAAAGGGGTTAAAAGCAGGGAGACATGGTAGGAAGATTTCAAATTTACTTGCCAGGGAGAACAATAAAAGTATTCAAATATTGTGCAAAACATGTTTTGTCTTCTTGCAGTCTGAAATGTTATAAATCTGTATTTTCTTTCAAATTAACAAGTCCTACTAAAAGTTTAAAATGGAGATAATATAAAAAGTGATGGTTCTCATCATGGTTTACCATAATTGTTATGCTAAAGAGTATGCTTAATGGGGATTTCAAAACCTAACGGGTGTCAAAAATGCTTTTATTTTTAGCTTTAAGCAGTGTAATATAATAGCCCTGGGCAACAGCCTACTTTCTGTAGGGACATTATTTAGATAGTACACATTAGACATAAGTAAAAGGAGACTTTTTTCCGCTAATAAGTCAGCAAAATAGAGGGGAGTCTTAAAGTATTAGTAATGTTATGTGCAGTAATATGGGGTATTTGTGTTTCATTTACTGTTGCTTAAACAGTGTGATGTGAGCAACCTCATTTCTGAAATGTCCTAAATGAAGCAGCCTCAATAGTATGTCCTGCACAGATCCTGGTATGCCAAAATCCGTTTATTCAGGACATTTCCTAGTGGCATACATGTTTAGCAGAGATAGTGTAATACAGTACACTGTATTTTAATTATTCCAAATACAGATATGTGATGCACTGTCTAAAGTGGTTGATAAACCCCAAATTTTAGGAACGCACTGGAATTCTTTTCTGTTAACACCATTTTTATTCTCAGGTTTACTTTGTAAAATGAGAAAATGTCTGTAAATGTGCCAAAGACATGGTTTGTCACAGGGATGAACACCAGCCACTTTTTATAACAGTTGATCGTGTGACTGCTTTGTGTTTCTCGTTTGGAAATGTTTTCGGCTCTCTCATGCAACTAATTAGCAAAAGTTTTGATTTAGCTTATCATCTGTTTTAAATCATTCCTTGGAAGCATTGTCTGCAACTGGTTGATGGTTGCTTCTGAGGATTCTGGCTGCCTTTTGAATGTCTTGACAATATAATTCTTCTACAAACAACTCAGCTAGCTCAAAAAAGCCCATTTACTATTTGCCTTTGTCTAGCCCATCATTAAAGGAGTTCATTGAAGTGCCTTCTACTTTTTTACATTTAGGAGTTGTCTTTTTTTTGTATAAGTATCTCAACTTTGATCATCTCAAGCTCTGCTCATGGCTAATTCCACCATCCAGAGGCGCCTTTGTGTAACGCTATTACAATCTGTGTCATACTGTATAGCGATACAATGCAAATACAAACACACTTTCTTGCAGATTTAAGAAAGCATGTTGTCAAGATAGCTTTTAGAAAGCAATGAGGTATCTGGAACCCTGGTGGAGTTACTGGGATAGAACAGAGGTGTCTGTGGGTTACAAAGGAAAGATACCCCCAGGGAGTTAAATATCCACACCACCTGGCAGTCAGATGAGGTTGTGGTAGAAAGACAATTGTCTCCAGTGCTCTGTGGTTACCATCACTATTGAGCAGTTACAAGCATGAATTGAAATAGGCTGATTTATGGTTTTTGAGCATGTTGATAATTTGACCATTTTAGGAGAGACAAATTACATATGACGTGAGAGGACTGGCATTTGAAAGAAGCAATAAGAAAAAAAGGTTGTTAAATTAAGCCGGATAAAGATCTTGGGCAAGACTGATGACAAGCCAATAGCAGTAGCCAGTGATAAGTTAAATAAATTGGACAATATAGAACAGTAGTTATTTTCAGTGTTGTATATTAGAGGAAGCACAGAGAGGAGTACAGTGTAAGAAAATTGATTATTCTGCAAATAACTTTTTTATGCCCATGGAAAACAGAAGAAGTCCAACCTACAAAAAAGTGTCTTTCCATAAGGATTTTTTAATAAGAAAACCACTTGTTAAGACAGAGAAAAGAAATGAATACATTAATAAAGAACTACAAATGGAAAAGAATAATGTTAAGAGATTTAGTAAGTAGTTATAGGATATCTGTTTTTATGGTATTTTGCCAAGTAAAGAAAGTTGTGTGATACTAAGCTTTCTAGATGGTATGCCAAGGTTTACTGAGAGCATTACGCTCTTACAGGCAACGCAGGTAACTGCCACAGTATGCGGTCAGGTCATGTGGTTGTTGCCCATGTTAACATATAGGTCTCTGCCACCAAGATCTGTGGTTAACCTCTGCCTGTTTTGTGCCTGAAATGAGTAACTCCTCATTACAATGTCTTCTGCAGTGGCCCGCCACATCCTGTGAAGAACCAAACATAGTTACAATAAAATCACCAAGACATCTCTGGGCTGTTTGTGCCGTTTGGTTAATAGAGGCAAGATGCAAATATTCTCTCTTGACAAATTCTGCCAATGTTAATTGTCCTCCAAACTTTCCTAACAAAGGATGGAGGGGATAATAATGAGCAAGACAAAGAGCTCTTCATGTGGACTTTTAGCTATAGGGAAAAACAGAACACCAACAGAAAGAAACTATTTTACTGGAAGAGAGGAAAAGAGCTGCTGAGGTCTGTGTAACCAGGGAAGAAAAAAAATCATATTCAAAGGTAGATTATCAAAATGGGGGAGTGTAGAGATAACAGTGGATTGTGCAGCTGAATATTGATTGCAGACAGGGTGACAGAATAATATATACAAAATGAATGTTTGAATATGCAAGTAGCAGACTGGAATCCATTTTCGCGGTGTCCCTGGCTAGACATTCATTGTGTGTGTACACAATGATCAGTCTTCACTGGTGCAATAACGTGTCTTTGACGTAGGACTCATGTCTGAAATAATACAAAGCACGTAGCAACATGGAGAAGAATTAAAGTAATGCAGAGAATTGCAAATTTGTGATTCCCTATGTTTGCTATGTTTGACTTTGCAAACTAAGTAATCTTCTTTTACTATGTATTTCCATAAGCTCTCACTAGCTTTCTTCAATAAAAAATAAAACTACGCATGCTCAGAAATGTGTTTTCACAGTGTAGTAATCACAGTACTTTGATTCAGCAAATTAGTAATATATGTTTAAAAGCTTTGATTCAAATTAATTGTTCAGAATTACTACAGAGTACTAATTCGTATACACCTGTTATGTTTATAGAGGATTGTGTGAAACATGAGTTTGTGTAGGATCCTTAATTGGACAGAACTCACCTTATGAGACAGATAGCAATGTCTCCCACAGAGAGATAAAACATAGTTTAAGATGTTTTATGTTATACAATTATTTGAGTGTTTGGTTTGATAAGTTATATTTCAATATTCTATGCTTTCATAATAAAGATTAAAAATGCATATTGAACAATTATATTCTTTTCATATATATGAGTGTAGCTCATGCATTTATTTCAAAAGACAACTTCTTAAAACATCCATTCTTTTCATTATAGTCTGCACTGAGACAAACTACTTAGACATTGTAGCTTTGTCAACCTAAGTTATATACTAACCCAAACAAAACAAACCGTCCATTAAGTTCAAATAAAAGTTTTTGTTATGCAGTCCCTGAAATACAACTGCATGAACAACAAAATAATTGTATCTATAATATACATGTATGTAGATACACATACATTATTCTCTGCCTATTCTGGCGGGTTTTAAGTTCATCCATTCATTTTTTCATATTTAAGTAATTTATCTTGTGATAAAACACTGACTGTTGAATGGAAACCTGGAATCATCTAGCAGGTGAGGCAGGTTTTCTGGTAAACAATATAAATAGTATAAAAGAACATGAAAATATTTGACAATATTTTTTCTCCCAGTAAATCTTTTATTCTTGATTGTGCTATAGCCAAAGTGAATAGCTTCAATTTGGATAAGCAAGAGAAGAAATAAGTTCCTTACTATTTCCTTTTTGTCTCAGTACAAAATATCCACTGAGGTCCTCAACAGAGGATTTATAATAAGTAATCTGACTGCTAATCTGGATAAGGATTAGATCCTTATCCAAGACTATCCATGAATAGTAATTGTTACATTTAGCCTGGCAGTCACTAAGTATGATTACCATTTGTCAAGAGATGACTAAAATGTTTTTGATAGCATTTATTTAGTTTCTGTACTGGCTACTACCGCTAAACTATGCTGTAGGACTGCAAATGGTTACCATGCAAAAATCTTGAAAATAAATCATCATAATCCAGACCACTGGAATTTTTTTCCTACAAATTTCTACCTGTTTTTAGTTTTCATTTAACCATTCTATACTATATTTGAAAATATTATATATGTTACAATATTGTATTATATAAAATATTAACACTTTTTTTGTTG